>JAOTQG010088944.1:0-24435 GCA_025631175.1 Iris virginica
ACCATAAATATCGTACAAACGTGCGAATCAGTTGTATCTTAGTATATTTTTGTTGTATTTTATTTATTTTTTTGTTGTATCGTACAAAATAACTAAGATACGAAGATACAACAAAAATGTAATAAGATACAACAAAAATATATTAAGATACAACTGATTCGCACGTTTGTAACTGATTATTTTCCAATATACACTTATACATGTATATATACTTATACTTAAAAATAATAAATTATGAAATAATATAAATTATAAATTATTTTCGTAAAGGAGATTAACTTAATATATATGATACATATTTAATTATATATATATGTGTGTGTGTGTATTCAACTTTAATATCACAAGAATATTTTTTCTTTATATTTTTGTTTTTGATTTGATTATATATGAATTTTAAAAATAATTGTGATCAACTATATTAAAGTTTGATAAATTATATTAAATGAAAATATTTTTAAAATATTTTTTATTTATATACGGTAATATTAAGTGATATTGTACTATTCATAATATAAATATGATATGATATGAGTTTATAAAGTAACAGATTAAATTGCCCACATGATTTGAAAATTTTGAATGTGATGTGAGGAGAGAAAATGATCTGAAATGTTTGAATGTGAGGAGAGAATTGAGGAAAGATAAGAAAAAACGGGGTAATTTGCACAGCTCACCCTCATGGTTTAGCCAAATTTCGTTGCCCCAACTATTTCGTCAAAGTATTGCATCGAATATATATTTATAATCACCTGTAACAAAAATAATATCAAATTTTATTTATGATCACAAACAAAATTTTATATTCATTTCTTGGAGGAGCAAGAACTAACAATTCTCATTGTTGGCCAGATATTGTTAACAAAATTCTAGACAATCTTTAACTCATAGATTATCATATTTTGAGTAAAATTATTATAAGTAGAGAAAATATTGGAGGATTCTTGATCATTTGGTAGCATTATGAACTCGTATATACAATTATTATTTGATTAATATTACGTATTATATATTTAATGTGAGTTTTTTTTTTGGTCCCAAGGGGACATGGGAAGGGATCGAACCTGAAACCTTACGTACTGTAAAGCTCGACTCTACCACTAAATCACCCCTTGGTTCCCTATATTGCGTGAGTCAGATAAAAAATATTTAATGTATTTTGATCGTCATCTAACAGTCTATGAACGCATTACATTTTCATGAATTCATACAAATTAATTTCAAAACATCACAAAATCAATTTGAATGTATTAAATAATTAATCAAAACCCGTCACCATATTGGTCAGACCATTAATATTGACTGCCATTAAATAAAAGCATTGGCCGTTTGTCACCATTATAAGTGGCATGCCCTACAAGATGGGTGAGATATTGCTTTTGAATTTGTTATTGTAGCCTACTAGGTGACCCACCCATTTTTCTAGTTTATGTACCAGAAACTCTCCATTTCAGCTTTCTTCGGTTTATCTTTATGTTTCTCTAAAGATGGCTAAAGAAGAATTGTTATTTAAACTTGTCTTTTAATTATTTGGAATTTTAACTTTTATTAGGCGACTAACTGCAAACCATTGAACCAACTATGATTAGTTAAGATTACTACTCTTTAATTAAAAATGTTCAACTTCGACATTAGGAGCCTCACCCCTCGTGTTCTCGAAAATGATGGAGGAGGCAAATCGCGTGAAATGGGTTTCAGCTGATCAGAAACTCGGACTTGCCGAATATTACTATTTAATTAAGTGTATTAGTTTTTGAGAAAGTGCAAACTGCTGTCAACTCTATATAACTTTGCCTATTGATATGAACCAAGAAAAAAATGGAATCTGATTCCTTATTAGATCTATAAGTCTTATTGGATGATTATGCTTTTAGGGTTCCCTAGCAAAATCTGTTTGGAAAGAACCCTGTGAATCAATCAATCATTTGCATCCATTATTTTCTTCAAACTTGGTTAATAAAGTTTTAACATATTTCTGGCTACGTTGCACCGAACATGAGATTGGAAATTTATTCTTCATTCATTCCACATCCTTAGCAACGTGCGATCGGCTAGGTATCGGACCACGTTACCATTTGTCTAGCATGGTGGATTCACAAAAAGTAAAGATTAAGCCTTTCAGAAGATCATCGTTTGGAGTGATGCGGTGAAATATTTGTATTGACATAAGGGAATCAAGATGAACTTGGCAAAACCTGCGATAAAACGGGAATAAGCCCGTTTGCATTCTGCACTGTTTCTTTGATGAGACACAAAGTACACATTTCTTCGAGCAGATAGCCGTTTAAATGAGAAGCTAAATATCGTAAAAATCGTAGAAACCAATATCAATCGTTAAATTTACGAACGCAGTAGACATTTTCGGTAATGTGTTCGGTACAGAGCAATTTTCGATAATGTGTTCGTGAATTATCCAATACAGTAGCAATTTCGCTACTGTGTCGACGATTCCTAAAATATTTAGTTTCGTATTGAAGCGCACCCCTATATATATATATATATATATATATGCTGCAAATATTGTTTGCTATTGTGGGAAATGCTAGTGGACAAATGTTTGTTGGCGTATTTTAATTGATGTTAATGATTTTTGATGATAGATAGGACGTGAAAAATCTTTGGTTAATCGGAAATATACCAATAAAGCTTTGGTGTACAATTAGTGTGTACCTTTATTATTACTCTCTACCATTACTTGGACTTTATTTGTTTCTCAAAGGAACAAAAGGGAAAAGCAGAACAAATAGAAATAGGGACTGACCTTTGTCCACTATGCCTAAAACAGAATCCATGAAGAATCCTAATAATGGTGGGAGCAAAAAAAATATGAGAAGCAAAGGAGGAACTAGGGAAGGTGGCATGTTTAATGGATTCTGATTCATTAGGCCTGTCTCGAGGAAGTTGGTGGATCTCCGCCGTCCACCACACAATTTGACATTCTTTAGGGTGGTGGGGTTCGGGTTGGAATGGTGGTAATGGTGGTGGCCATTTTGGATGCCTCGGGGTCACGTTCTTCCCCACTAGCATGATTCCTGGCCATCCTTTCTCTCTCCGAATATTCTGCTTTTATCGTTCATTTTGAATGAATTATACTCCCATGAAACAGAGATAGGAACGCCGAATCTTTTCTCAATTATATGCCACAAGTAAAAGATGAGTCAATCATCGACTTTAGTCACCTGAAAACTACAGAAAACTTGCTTTCTAAACAATGTTTTGACAGAAATGGCGTATGATTCAAACATTTCGCCAGACGCGTCATGCGCGTGAACAGAAAGGAGACTTGTTTTGTGCAATTCTTAACACAAAAGGGACTTGCATTATAGAACTCTCAGAGAAAAGTGCTTACAAACCATATAAACTTTTACTGTATAACTTGTAGTGGATTTTTTCAAGCCTCTCTAAAGTCAACTGGCTACTATTATCTACAATGCCAATGTACTTGATCAATGTTGCAGCAACCATGAACATACTTTCTCCTTCCCCCAAAGTGCTCAAATAGTTACAGAGTGCTCCCTCTAGGTGACATCCCCTGTTACTTTTTCCCCATTTTGTAGGAGAGTTTAACTAATGACATGACCACATCATATAATTTCATGCTTTATGTTATCTATTCCATAGCTATCTAGAAGCCGACTATATTGTTTGTACTGACTTGTGGACACAAGCAGTCGCATACGTAGGATGGTTATCTGATCAACATAAGCTCCTCAAATCCTTATTTGGATCACTTTTCTTTCAGTTCAATCTGACCTTTCCAATGCATTTCGTAGGGCTTTCAGGTATGCCACATTGTTTTCCAGATTATCCGGAGGCTTATTATGCTGGATGGAATGCTCTTAGCAGTTCATTCTACACTGATTTTGACAACTTGGGCAGTCTTACTAAAGCACTAACTTCAACTGATTTGGGTGTATAAAGCACCGAGTTTTTGTGTGTCTACAAGCAAACGGGCTGCAGTTTCAGCGCGAGTATTCTAGCCTTAATTTCCGGAAAAGGTTAAATTAGCACAATAAAATGTGGTAAAACTATCAACAAATTGTTACCCACTTGTAATCTGATATCATGCATACCAGATACTGATGATGATCTGCTCACAACAGCGAATTGGGAGGGAATCAAGCGGCCAAAAATTTAACAAATTTCTTAGAGCACGATGCTTGGATATAGAAAACGAGATCCATAAATGAGATAAACTTACATTAAACAAATCGTTCCTTCTTTGGCAAGAATCCATCTTGTTGTATGAATATGTATGATCAAAATCCTTGCTAGCCCATCTATAGTGATGTATGGGACGTAGACCGTAGTACAAGCAGCCATGCACATATAGTTGGGTACTTATGCCGTGTCCAGTTTTTCAACTCTAAACATAAGTATATTGTACGTGTAAGGCAAGAGATAGAAGGGAATGAAACATTTTGTACTCTGCGGGTCATTTACTGTAATGTGGTATGAATTGCTCTACCAAACTGCGGAGATGATCATTTTCCCCTTCAAGAAGACGCACAACCTGCATTTACATAATTACATTAACAATTATAAACGATAAGCAGAGGTAAAATATTATGATTTCAAAAACATTTATAATACTATTTGGAATTCGTTTTCCAGTTTGATTGGTGGAACAGTTCATGATCACCACTTAAAACATTGGAAATTTGATGAAAGTTTCATGAACCATCTGGCGTCTCGCTTAACATGCCCACTAAATTTAATACTCCCACCGTCCCAAAAAGATCTTCCCACTTTCCCCATATGTTGGTCCAAAAATGATCTTCCCATTTCTAAAAATAGAAAATATTTTTGTGCAATTATAAAATGGTACAAGTATGTAAAGCTCCATCCTTAATATTTATAAAATGTACGATGAGAAGATCTTTTTGGGATGGAGGGAGTATTATTTTGAAATACGCCTAAGCTTTAGTTTAATTAACTATACCAATAACCTTCACTCATTGCTACTGTCACTCCCTATTGTCTATATGTGTGCTTGTTCTGGAGTGTGGAAGGGGTATACATAAGCAACAGATAAACCATAAGAAATATATGCGCAACTGACAAAGCATATTAAAAATCCTTAGTCGTACAGTGCAATGAAGAAAACATCAAGAAGCAGTTAATTACCTCTCCCATCGACGGGCGCATCTCGGGGTCAACTTTCACACAAATATAAGCTGTTTTAGCCATGTGGTACAGTTCGTATGTGTCATATGAATCTCCAAGACGAGGATCAATCAGTTCATGTAATGCGAGCCTCTCAATTATTGGTTCTGCCTAAATCGCAGCAAGAAGGTTTTGAATCACCATGCCATAAGGAAAATCTAGCTGTTTATTTATTTTTTGGTTTACGTGAAACATTTATATTCTGCAAAGTGAACTAAACTTAAAGAGATCTTAAATATCATATGAGATTACACTACATGGAACAATTTCAGATTCACAAAGTTGTTATCCTCACGTACCCACTGTCTAAGGGACTGTTGGTCTTCTCTATCTGAATCAACTGCTTTGCGTCCTGATATTAGTTGTAACAGAACAATGCCAAATGAGTAAACATCTGTTCTCACAGAAACTATACCATTCTCTGCGTACTCAGGTGCAAGATAACTGCATAGATTAAAGCTTCCTCATGAACACAATATTTATGCATACATCATTATTGGAAAAAGAAAAAGAAAATGAAATTCTTACCCTAATGTGCCGAGAATTCTAGTTTGGATGGGAGCATCATTCGTCTTCCATTTTGCTAGGCCAAAGTCTCCAAGCTATATATAATTATGGTTGGTATTAGCAGAAACAAAAATTGATAGCCTTCCATTACCGTTATTTCTTTAATTACAAGTATTTTTTTCTGAGCCCAAGGCATGAATGTTTGATAATATTAAGGCACGACTGTCTGAAAATAATTAGCAGGGATATTGAAAAACCTTATAAAGGCTGATGATAGGTATTTGCAGTTACCATGAAGCAACTATAGTTATACCAGCCTATCAGTATTGATCTAGTCACAGTTTAATGGAAATATACATTAAGAAACCTAATATACCAGTGTGAATATTTTAGGTCCATGCATCCTGAAATTTGTTGCTGAAAGAGCTTTACACTGAGACAGAAAACATTAAAATGAAAGAAGCCACATTTATAAACCCCATACTCATGCCTCTTTATTTGACTTCTTTATTTGCTTTAGCTGTGGTAGCTATTTATTTATTTGATTTTTAGTGGACTTTTTGTTCATTTTGGATATTCTCTTTCTTCTAGTTCAATGGGATTTCTTAGTTTCTGTAATAGAAAAGTAATGAAAAAGAAATACACCCCACACAAATCAGGACAGTGTCATCGAATAAAAAATATGATGAATGACTCTATAGTCCTATTCTATAAATTGCTTTGCCAAATTGCGTAATATGGTTATCATGCTACCCAAGAGGAAGGGTGAGGGATATAAGTAGAGGATATAAAAAGGAGAAACACCCTGATGCATTAATTTTGAACAAACTTCATATATTATAGATGCCTGAAGGCCATTGATCATGCTCATTTCTGCCTGTCAAAACTTTTAACAGTAGTTTAAATGAGGTAAATCTCGGTATTATTGAAAAACCACATGGGCAAGAATTTGAAAATATTTGTCTAATGGAAAAAAGAAAAGGAAGCTTCTGTGCAGGGAGCAAAATGATGCATTTAAGAAGGAACTGACAAAATGTGACACAGAATCAGAAAATTTTAAGTGATGGACGGAGAGAGGATAGGGGAAGATGAATAAAATATGCCCCTTCCGAAATGATTGTACTAATATGGTTTAAACAACCACATAAACTTACTGTAGCCAATCCATATCTATTTATATTACCAAAACAGAGCAGGTGCATTGACGAAGCTTTCTTCAGAAAATGCCCTTTAAGAAGAACACCTTACTCCACTCCCCTCTCTCCCTATGTCACAAGTTCTACCTCTACTTTGAACAATTAATGCTGATGGTCCAGTACATTTGGAAAGAACTGTTTTTAGAACATGAGGTAAGAGCATATTGACTTGAAAAGTTGCCCACTGATTAGCAAGAGGTGATTCAGAGAACAGATTTCCCCCAAAAGTTCAATTACTCTGCCATTGGATTGAAAAACCTCGAAAAAGCTAAAACAACTACTTGATGGGAGACCAATAACATCAGAACAAAATTTTCCCAGATAACAGAATATGGAACTTAAGCTTACCATTGGAACAAAGTCATGTGTGAGTAATATATTGCTTGGTCGGAGATCCCGGTGAATAATAGGACTACTACGGCATTCCTCGTGCAAAAATCGCAACCCTTTTGCAGTTCCAAGGGCAACCGCATGTCTTTGGTGCCACTCAAGGACATTAGCTGTCTTATCTAGAAAAGTAAACCACCGGCGAAACCAATACACAAGGCAATAGCAAGAGAGTAAGCATTACTAGGTTGAAAAAGCAATCCAATAAGCAAATAATTAACTGGTTTCTGATGTAGTGGAAATTCTTGTAACGAACGAACAATATAAAGTTGCTTACCAAATAGATGCCACTCAAGTGACATATTGCAGATGTACTCATAGATTAAGATATTGAGATTTTCTTTGCAACAGTAACCCAACAACATAACAATGTTCTTGTGACGTGCAAAGTTTAGGACATAAACTTCCGAATGAAATTCTGTGAATCCTTGTGTACTTGCTTCTTTCCGCACCTTAGCTGCAATGAGTTGTCCATCATTGAGCTCACCTTTATATACTCGACCATATCCTCCTTCACCCAACAAGTTCTCCTTTGAAAAATCATCTGTTGCAAGCTGTATTTCAGAGAAGCAAAATCTCATGGATTCTTTGATATACATCTGGGTAGTCATCCCACAAGAAACACAAAGAATAGGTGCATCCGAAGATCTCCGTCGTCTAGGATTTTTTTGCTGTTTCTGGGGAATTAACAGAGAATCTGTCGACATCGTCGGTATATATAAGAAAGACCACATGAACATGATTGTGAAACATAAGCATGAAGAGCACAGGAACCCTAGAAGTTAGAGAAGCATAGCATTGCTTATCCATCATAACCCAAAAACCATCCAAAGTTGTATGTAGTTCCGAGAGAGCCAAAATATTTATATCATGCTTTCATGAGATATAGATACACACACAAATCAAAGCTTCCTCTTCTGGCCTTTAGACAAGCATGCAAAATGTGATGCAAGAAAATCACAATTCTCATCAGATGGAACTGTAATCAAACTAATGAGTGTCACCAGGCAGTCCCCAGGAAAAGAATTCCATTTGATAGTTGTGCCAACTTCCTAAGAAGCCAAATCAAAATATGCAACTACGTAGCATATAATGTGTACTTTGTACACAGTGGTTGATAATTATAAAAAAGGTTGAAAGCATATGTTATGGATAGGCATGTATTAGTCATAATCACAACACAAATAAGTAAAAGAACATGTTTGTAAATTCATAGATATATAATAGCTCACTGACCTGATTTTTCTTGCTTGGAAGTAGAATAAAAAGTATCATTTGATGATGAATTATGGCCTCTTGACATGTTCAAAAAAGAAGATACCACCGTGTTCGCAAGAGACTCAAAGCTTTCTAGTGAACTAAATGAGACAGGATAGCTTTTGCAAGAGATAGATGATTCCTCAGTGTTCTCATCATCTTGTGCAGCTGAGAGTGGGACTGGCTTGGACATGGAAAGAACCATTTTATGTTCAACACTCTCTCTATCAGTAGTTCTATTAGGTTTCAGAACTTCCACGGTCAAATTATCTAAAATCAGAGCAACCTTGCATGGTATCTGTTTCTGGTAAAATCTCAGGTCCCTTCTGAGGTGCCTGTCAAGATGTAGAGAAGTATGTCAATCTCAAATTATCAGAAAAGGAATCAAATAAGATTCAAAAATATGTAATCCATTACTAGGTTGTTATAGCTTATTGATCTCAAGTGTGTGGTACTTAATTGTGTCTGTCGTATATGAATGTAAAGTAATTACTAATGGGTGTAAGAAGTCAATGCGGCTGCAAATGAAAAATGTGAGCCATTATGTTATGCTTTAGGCTTGAGCAAGCATTGTGAAGATATATGGTTTGATAATTTTCTTGTATATGTTAGCATAACTAAGGATAAGGTAATAACATAGCCCCGATTAATTTGAACTTCACACATGGCGACAACATGTCTGATAAGCAGCGCCACATTATGTAGCTATGAACTAGGAAATACTTTCCAATCATTCTATCAGTCTTCTTCGCTTTCTCTTGAAATGGAACATTATGTGAAACATTACAGTTATTGTTTTTCACCAATTCTGCTTTCTGCCCACCTTTAGATTAAGTGAAAATTTGCCTATATATAAAATATAACAGGCAATCCGAATTTCAGAGCCTACCTATCAAGAACAAGCCAAGTTGCATTACAAAGTGCAACCTCTTGTTGAACAACCTTCTTAATTGGAGATCCAGCGGTAATCTTGACTTCAATGTCAACCTAACAAAGCATAGAAGAATTGAATGAAAAAGGAGAAAATGAATCAATGATCAAGTTTATACAAGCAACTAATCATAAGCAAAACTACAGATAAGCAATGAAAATTCCCTGTTCATCACATGTAAGCAACAACCAAAGTTTCACTGGACTCTACCAGTCTCGGATTTATAAATGTATTATTCTTTCCATCTCATTCAAAACTAGTTACAGAACGTAAGGGCATCCAACCGATGCTGGTGGAAACACCGCTAGTTTCATCTAATCATATGTTTCTTGAGCCCCATAGAATAGGAAATTGAGATTTACATAAGCAGTCTGTCTCGTGAGAACAAATGCCATGGCACTTTATGACAAAGATCAATTAGACTTCAACATTCCCAATCAAATAAGCTAGCATAGGACAGATATATAACAATTTGTTAATAGGGTTGGTCTAAGGCCAGTGCGCCACAACCGAGCAAAGTATTTGTTTTTGATAAAATGTATTGGATAAAGATGGCAAGCTTAACCAAATTGACTTCAAGGTTCCTCTACAATAACCAGCCCTCTGAAGATGAAGTGCTTAAAGATTTTTAAAAGTTACGACTTACAGATAGTCATAGTTGTATAAATAGACCATAATTTTATAACCAATGTGCTCTGCCTTGAATAGCGTTTAGCTGCCTTTGTTCTGCTTTAACATGCATGTGCAGAAGCATGAGGAAGTTAGCACAAGATTCACAACCCCTGTAATGTATTTTTGCATAAACTAACTCCTCATTAAGTTCTAATGCTAGCTCAGTACTGTATTGCAATAAGAGTGAACACTAGTTAGAAAATGTATTACCCCTTCTTCCTTGCAGTCTTCGGCACTTTTAAGGAGTGCATTTACATATGTATCTACTTTCCTGGAAACTTCGTCTTCTATGGAGCGGATGCTTGTTCCCACAAAAGACTCCGGGACTGCTTGCATTTGATAACCCACTGCGGCAGAATAAATAAGCAAATATAATTAGTGGTCCAAGGTACACTACTAAATATACAGGATATATTTACACAAACTGCTGCCCTAAATAATCTATTTGCACAGTGTTTGTAGTACGTGCATCTTTTAATGAAATGGATTTTTCAATGAGTTATATATGAATATGAAGACTGAGCCTAGTACATGAACTATTTATGCCCAACTTCCAGTCAATAAGTGAATCACAAATAGATTTATCCTTACTCAAGTCAGAGGTGAAGAACACCACAAAGTAACGTAATCGAGATACTAATTTAGAAGCTCATTACTCGCTGCATTTGTCCATATGAATTGTTTCTTTTCACATGTGATCCGTTTCCCCTAGCAGGGTCCTTGCTATTTCCCAGCATTAGTTCGAAGAAATATCAGTAATAGCACAAGGAACTGTAGCAAAAGATTTTCCATCCAGCAATTCCAGACCCCTTTATTTGATTTCTTTGGTTAAGGAAATCAATTTATCTCACATGATCACTATCGCATGAAGAGAGGGTCCTGATTTCAGTCTCAACCTTCCATTCTGAGATTTCACACCAATATTTATGAAAGATGTGATCCACAAGTTGAATAATCTGATCTCTGACCAATCACATGCCTAACACATAGATTTGGATGAAATAGCTGGGATAGATAGCATTAATCCATTAAAAAGAAAAGGGTTCTGATCATGCAACAAACATAATAAATGGAAATCAATCCACTTGGTAATAGTCTAAACAAGAATGTTATCTTCATAAAGATATTCACATTGATATGATATGCATAGAGGCATTGTATCAGACACATTACTCACTGGGATGTAGGACCCGATGCAAAACCCCAAGCATAATAATGGTATCACCACCATGAAGAATTCCACCCCTGGATCGGATACGACGAACAATGTGCTTCAGCTCCTGCTCATTCCTCTCCCTGTTCGCATCGTAGGCAACAAGTACCCGAGACGGCATTAATGCATTTCTCTCCATTGCCTTTTTTTTTTCCTTCAAAATCAAGCAACTAACTTGGAAATGCTCTAAAGATCCGATTTTTTTATGAACTCAAAGATGATATAAATGGGGAGTTTGAAGGGTTTTCTGATTGGCCAATCATCATGATTGGAAAGGGGGTTTTTCATTAAAGAGCCGTTTTGAAATTGGGTTTCTTTCTCTCTTTATTTTTTGGATGGAAGAAATGATTTGAGTTTCTGTGTCCAAAAATTTGAGTTGAGGAAAAGGAGAGAAGAAGAACATTCGTGGGTATATGTGAGATGCCCATGGATATTCGAACTTTGAGAGTGGCGGGAAGTGGCTCGGCCCGTTCGCCGTCCATCCAGGTCATACATAGTTTAATCCGAAAGGGTTAAGAAGACCCTGCTCTGGATTTTGCTCTCCTTTGGTTTCACCGACACTTTGTCACTATCTGTGTGTTCTCAACTTCCATATGGTTGACGTTAGCCACTCCTTACTCGTGGAGTGTCTTAATGTAAATAAACGTTATAAAATATATAAATAACATAATTATAATACACATAATATAATTTAGTAATACACATAAAAATTATATATGTATAATTTATAATCATTATATGCATTAAGGCACTCCTCGCACTCCGTATAATTTTCGATACGTCCTCTCTGAGTCGGAAAACGATTTTTAAGGATGAATTATGCTACACGCATGCTAAGGATGAATCTTCCGCAATAAATGACCTACTTATGTAGAAATAATACTCTTATTGATAAATTTATTTTTATTAAATAGTCTATTTTTATATTAAAAAATATCATAACAATGGATATTTGGGAGAAACGGCAAGCAATTTTAGAAAAATAAGAACAAGAAAAGCCTAAAAATTTTAAAATGACAACATTTTGAAAAAAGAAAATTGTTTGCTAAGAAATTATCTATCATTGATCATAATATTTCTCTGTATAATTTAACAAGGATGCTGTTATTTACGTACTTCAATTTTACTAAGTTTACACTTTTATTTTATTTTTTAAAAATATCTTTTATACAATTACTATAATAGTCATCTAATAAAAGTTAAATGTTAAAATACTCAAAATATGTTAAATAGACCCTCCGTTCGCCTCTGCCAGCTGTGGAAGTCGCTTACCATAGAGGATTGATTCGCTTCAAAGAAATTCAAACAAAAATAACGCCCAAAAGCACGAAACTCCTCCTGCTCCTATCCTTCTTCTCCATTGAGCCTCTCTTCTTGTCCTCCAAGCTTCTCCATTGACGGCGAATTGCAGCTCTTTTCTTATCCCTCCAAGGTATGAACTGTTCTTTTATGCACTTTTCTACATATATTTTTTCTTCTTCTCGATTTTGTCTACTATTTACTCTTCCGAGAGGAAGAAACAGTTGGTGGGATTAGCTTTTCATAATCACTCTAACATGACTTGCTTGTTAATTGTTCGATAAAAATACTCAAAAGAAATTTGGCTTACATATCACACTAGTGAGTGCGTGATTGATTACGTAAATCTGATTGCACGTGAGGACATGCCTGATTATTGCTTGGAGGTCGAGAAGGCGTGATTATTACTAGAATTGCAGAAAATTGAGAGAGAAAGAAAGGAAGCAGAATTACATAGGGGTACTGTTAGCAAGACCCAAAAATAAATCACCGAATAAACAAAACATCTTCACATCTTAAGTAATGCATATATCTTATGCAATTTAGAAAGCACTTTTATAAACATCATTCTAAACGGTGCCCATCTTTCCATTCTTGAAATGATTAGTTAAAACTTGCTGAATGTCTAGAATTGTTCACCATGAGAAGCAGCTATCCAGGTGAAATATTTGCTTGATACTTACCTGGGAAAGTGTTGGCACACTGGTAGGATCAAACTCATCACAGTGGTTCGGATCAGTAGGAACACAAACACGGCTTGAAGAAGACGAAATTAAAAGGCAATCAGCAAGAGCATTATCAAAGTATTACAGAACTTTAAAGCATAAGTGCATACAAGTATGAGGACTGGAACCAAGTTCTTGTGATAATGTGTTATTGGACTCTTCCTTAATATAGGTTTGGTATGATTTTATTGTTGATTCACAAACTGTTTATTGTTTGCTTCTACTCATATGCCATAGCTTGACAATATTTCTCCAATGCCATGACCAGTCAACCTCAAGAGTAGGAAAGAAGATAACCTGTTTTAGGGTGTACACAAAATGGTGCTTTCAACAAATGGTTCATGCTTTTTGAAACCTGAGTTATCGAGAGAAAGATACATTAAGTGGATCATTCATTTTATTACTAGGCCTCATTATTTCCGTGGCATCATACTCAAACAGAGGCAGGCTAGCTTCCTTTGGCATCCATCACACCCAAGGGAATTTCAAGGCTGGAAAACTGACAATCACTTACAGTATATATAGATAAGACCCACGGGTTTAATTTTCTGCCCCATTTCAGCAAACTGAAACACTATGAACATACCTCGATCTGACTCCTAAATAGTTAGAGAAACTAGTATAAAGTGTCCAGTAATCCTCAATGATAAGACTCCTGGATGATATAACTACATTCTTCAAGGCCTTAACTATGCTCCCTTTGAACTCCTTGAGCTTTTCATTATTAATTTGTTCACTTGCAATAACTCCTGTCTCGGCCATCGTGTGTCCTTCATGCAAAGCTTAATCTCTTTGTTCAGTTGGTGCAAGGGAAGATGAATCTAGTTTCCTGAATTTTAGCTTTATTTGAGCTTTCTTATGACTTCAAAATCATCAAACAGTTCATTTAGGCCAACTCATAATATTTTCTTAAGGAGTACATAGTTTTAATCCCTTTGAAATATGGTTTCAGGTCTCCTGCATTTTGTTGTTCCAAGTTTGAAACTCTTGAATGGTTTCAGTTTGAGCTGCTCCTTTATGTGTTTAGTTCTCATTTATTCAACTAATTTTTTGCATTTCCTTGTTCTGGAGTAATGGAGTGTAGGTTCAACATCCCGAGAATCTTTATCCAAAATTAGAGCATACCATTGTGTTAAAATAATTTGAGAATGTTTGTTGATTATTCTGCCAATTCCTCTAGTTCTTTGTTGATTTCTGGGGATCATTTTTCCCTGATATCTCAAAGTGATTCTTTATCTATAAAATGGAAAAGAAAGAATATTATATTGAGTTTGTTTTTATAGGATAGAAAAACAAACAGATTGAGGATGGACACTGGAATCAGGTCCAAGTCTAATTAACTACTTGATACTGCTCTGGCTAGTCGTGATAATATTTTGTAACTGCTTCTTTTTCCCTTTAAATGTGGACTAGTTAATGGTTATGGTTGTAGGTTGTGTTAGTATTTGTGAAAGAAACCTCTTGGAAATTGAGATGCATCTGTGCATGGATTTCTGAGTTGGTTTTTTCATTATATTGAATCTTTTTTATTTATTTTTGTTGGCAGCTAAAATATTTCCTGTGGTAAAGAATCAGCACCTACTGCTCTGCACACTCTTAATCGGAAACGCCTTGGCAATGGAGTTTTGCGGAACTTCCTACAATTAACTCACTAGTTCATTGTCTAGGTACTTGGTTTGAAGGATTCTCATCATGAGCATTTCACTCAAGTCTGCTTGAACACCAATCACTAGAGACATTTTCCGTACTTGGACTACTGTACAGTTGCTGCTCCACGGGCATAGAGAGAGCAAGTCCTAAATTATTTTACTTTGTTGGTAACCCAATTTACGCATTTGATGTTTACTTGCCAGTTTCTCTATTAGGTCATTCTGTTAATCTAAATTCGTGGAATCAGGCATAATTCTTCTTATTTTTCCCCCTTTGGGGCACTGTCAAGTTTGTAGTGCAGAGATAAAAAGTCAGGGTTGCGAACAATAAGGTCGTAGGTTTGAGACATGGAGAGACGATCTATTAGGCACCTCTAAGCATGTGCAAAAGGATGACCAAGAACACTGGGCAACAAAATTCTATAAAATTTCACCCGTAGAGCAGAGGAGAAGAGCAATGTAAAACCCGAAGAAAGTTCATGCGCCAAATAGAAAATACAAGAAGATGTGATAAAAATTCCACTATTCCATTGTAAAAAATAGGCCCACAAAATGTTAAATAGGAATCTGTATCATGTAATATCAGATAGAAGCTACTCTCCTTCACTACAGGATAAATCTAGTAATAGATCTTCAATTACGTTCGTACCTTTTTGGGTCTGTTGCAACCACTTGCTTTAGAGTTCCATCACGATGGCACAAGTCCACTGCAGCCCGAACATCTTTATACATGCGTGCATAGCTGTGAGGATGTTTGTAGCATCACATCATGGTTAGTAAATAACAAAAACAAAAAATAATCTAATAATCACTTATCTGTACAGAAGCAATTTTCTTATCTTGCACCAAAAGAATCAGAATATAAACAGCAATAGCTCTAAATAAAGCTCCCTGCTGGCAGGAAAGCAGTATTCTGAAGTAAAGTTACAATATCAATATCTTAATCACCAATCATGAAAATATAGAGGTGTTCTCTCATGTCAAAAAGCTACAGTAGCAAATAGTTTCTGTTTTTTACATAACAGAAACTATTAATTGCAGTAATTTTATTTCCAAGTACAATATCACAATTCTTTCAGGCTATATTTGTAGGGTTGTAAATTAAATGAGCAATGGAAAGAAGTATTCAACCGACTGTAACTATAACAGCAATACGATGACCTATCAGTCTGATTCACAATGCTAAGATTTGCAAAGAGAGCTTCCTACCACGTTTTTTTTCTACTATCCCGTGAAACTCGTACATTCAATATATAATCGCAATTAAAAATATCTAAATGCCAGATGGATATTCCTTGACCCTAAATTCCAAATCAGAAACCTAAAATAATCCCTTGGTGTTTCAGAAACAGTGCACACATTATATTGGTGAACGTCCAGAGATTTTAAGATGCACTGACGGGCAGATCTACATATAACAATCTACAAACATATTTACTAAAGATCTTCGTTCAACCTCCAACGATTTTTTTTAGAAATATCCGTACTAGTATGCTACCTAGATCCTCTGCCACTGTATCTGAAAATGCACATCACATTTGCAAAAGGAATGTGGACTCACCTTAAAACACAAAAAGATAGAAATGGTTGTAGGTCCATGTTAAGATAATGATAGCATATCAGGAGCACCCTATTTCCTATCATGATCAAAAACAGGGTAAGTTCAGAATCAAGCGTGAATATCTTACAATTTACAATTGTGATGGGTCCTCTTACTAGACATGGATAACAAGTAGGATCTCAGCTGTCAAAAATACCCTAGCTAAATGAAATTACATTTAAAGAGATTGCAGGAGTAAGTTGTATGAAAGTGTTTTTTGGTTCTTTGGCTTCTTCTAAGAATCCCCTAAACGATCAGATAATCAACCAAAAGTCCACACCTTGCAGACAAACAGAATTACTGTCTGATGTCCACCACTTGTGACTTGCCTCAGTATGATTTAAAAGAGTATCAACTGGTGAACCAACATGAACCTAGAACCATAGCTATACCACTAATTGTTTGAGCAGAGTGGATTGGCAATGAATTCTACAGTCATGGGTCTAATTTAGAGAAGTAGAGTTTGAGCTGTTGGGAGAAAGGCAACTATCTAACCTTGGAAAACTACTTTTAGCATTATCTTTTTGCAAATTAATATCTTTTAGCAACATTTAGAATTTTAAATCTCCCTTTGGATCCAACTTTACCGCTTTTTGCTTCTATGTTTGATTGTTCACCCACAGACATACCAGCCAATGATCTCATAGAGAAATTCAGCTATATGCTCTCATGTACGTAGATACTTTAACGTCTAAACCGAGAAATTCAGCTAGATTCCTCGGTATACGTAAAAAAAAGCACACCGAGGTAAGTGGATACTTTAACGTCTAAACAGACTCCAGGTCAGCGATATAACATGCTACAAACTTCCGCTGCTAAGTAACGTAAGCACTTTTTCCTTGGAAAAAGAATAATAAAATAAATTATGACGTAACAACCATCACTTCACCTGTAATGGAAAGACGTTCAACAAAGATTTATTCTGCTTCCTGAAAAACTCTCTTCATTAGGACATCACCAAAGTCATCACCCACTTTAGTTTGCAAAGTTCAACAACAAAGCATGTCTAGATATGTAAATACATATGCACATTTTTACATATATTAAGTAACACAACTATGTGTCAGTGTCTTGGTTTGGAAAATGCCTTAGACCCATTGTCTCCATGATGACACTCGCCTCAGGTTTTGCCTTTCCTTCACTTCATATTACCGACCTAGTAAACTATATTTATTGCCAAAAAAGTACTTTCTGCAAAGTGTGAGGTAAATGCTGAAGGCATCTGCATAACATACTTTCTAAGTATCTACTATACACAAAATTTCAAAAATGTTGTAGTGTATGCTAAGACTCTTATAGACAATTTTGTAGAGCAACTAGATTCACCCTGTTCTTGCTCAACCTTCCATAACCAACTCAATTTTACTATCGTGTCAATGGCTCATATTCCTGATATTCTAATAGTACGCTCTGTTCGACAAATGAAGCAACATATTATGAATTAGCGGAAAAATAAAAAGTGTAATAAAATGCCATTTTCATTTAGCATTTTCTCATACTATCCTCCGAAAAATATAGCCACCAGCCAGCCAGCAAGATCACTTGGTTATGAGTTTTAAACTACTAGAGCTAGAAGTATTAATCATTGACATGTTGAGATTCTAAATCAATAGCAAGTGTTATGACATGTGGAAGCAACGGCTAACATTGATTTGCAATATTTTGAAAATCTTTGGACTTTTAGCACGGAAGTTGTATATAAAGGCAATTGGCCAATATGATCACGTTAACTGTCGGTGCTCACTAGGGTGGGCTACCACATACCAAACAACTTCATTAAAGACCTGTGAGCCAACAAACTCGCAACTAACAACCGCTTGCCTATGGAAGCATGTATACTCCAAAATTAGTTTCATGGGTATCAGATACAGGAGGCGCCTACTGCATATTGAGTTAAAAATTAATTTTTTCATTCAGATACACCACAGAAGCATGGTGGATACATGATGGATATCTGACCAATACCTATTGAACTCAGGTGGGTAAAAGTTTTTGTTTTGCTATATTTCTTTTCTATTCAATGAGTTGAAGCACAAAAGGATCTTAAAAGGGAGTAACTAAAAAGATTATCTAGGAGCTGGAACAAAAAGAACTCGTGCATCCATGAAAAAAATTCAAGTCATCCAGAAAAAGTCATCTTCTCAATCACTTTTGCATTTGATAATAGTTTTGGCAACGATTCATGCTCTTAAAGGATTTACAATTATCTTAAAGATATAATAACTTTTATTTTCATAAGGTCCTTTGACTTCTTTTTTCCCACAAATTTAATATGGTGTATATCAGACGCGTATCCCATATCTCTATCCATACCTTATGGCCCACTGTTCATGGAAGGAACATAAGTTTTGTACATATGTAGCATTGTAATGTCACTTGCAAATACCTCTACGTTTAGTTGGTAAGACACTCAACGATTGCAACAAATAACCACACTATTCATGAGGGAGCAGCCGATGTCGGTTGTATACAAAGATAATTTCACATTATGGCAGCCAAAGATAACTTGATATTATGGTAGCTTGACTGCAAAAAGAAATGAAGGAATTTACCCCTCTTTTGAGGTTTGGTAGCTATATATAGAGAGACAATAAATTTTAGCATAAAAAATGCTTGCCTTACCTCTTGATTTCTTAAATTTGCTTCTGCACTCAACATCATATTTTTTATGTTTTTATTCAAAAATTCCTCAATGTGCAATTAAGATGAGCTTTGTTTTCCATCACTCTCACAGATATTTTAACTTTCAACAGTAATTAGAATGTCAAATATTAATACTTTAGAAAATTCATTGAAAACAGCAAAAGAGAAAACCAACCATAACTATGACCATCACATTCTAAAGTATATCCTATATCAACTACCGCATCAGCTAACATAAGAGGAACTAATATTAATGAGTTGTGTAATATTTAAAGGTTCTTAAATCTGAACTCTCTTACTCTGTACGTTCTGAAATTTTCCCAGGATTATTGTCCTTGAAGTCAACAAGTTGAGCAAACAAGTAGGCTTCAGCCAATGAGAAAAGGGTGTCAATGAGTGCATAGTCAGGCTCATCAAATGCATCTCGTACTAAAGTGCTGCCGTAGGTAGCAACCTTCTCGTCCTTCAACATTTCCCTAAACCCGTGATATGCTACTTTCACATACTTGTGTCTATCCATCTGCATAACAAAAAAGATAATCAAATTCACTTGAAATCATTCTGTAACAAGTAAAGTGAAAATAATATTTATTCAAACAGCACAAACCTTCAATATATTTCCTCTCTTTTTGTCAAGAACTAAGCCCCTGACCATGTACTTCCAATCAAATGACCACTCAAGCAACTACACAGAGACAATTCGTGTTGAATAAGCTCTTGATGGTTGATTCAAACTCTAAAACTGCTCCTACAACTTTTTGTTTGTTATCAACGAGGCTTTCTGTATTACAATAATCAACTGCATGCTCTCTCCCGATTCCAGCAAAAAGAAAACTCAGGACAAGTTAAGTACCCAGGAACATATCGAGGAAGACACCCCGTAAATGAAGTTGGTCATATTTGAACAAAATACACACAAAGGAAAATGTAAGAAATTTTGAATGTCCTAAGAAAACATTATCAATTCCCATGTTCGTACAATCTGATAACTGTATGCAGACGTGTATTGCATATACAAGTGCATCAACCTATCTTATCACAGCTGTGCAGGATATGGGAAATGTAAACAAACCTCATCTGGGTATCCCAAATCATACACTAACTTTCTGACTGTGCCTCCATACGCAAGGGCTTCAAAAGTTTCAGGTTTGTACTGTGCCAGCGTATAATCCATGTCAAATCCCACGGCAACTATACCTTTCATATTAACTGCTCTGTTACAAAATATCTGTTTGCTTATGGCAATTCCTTTCCCTCCTTCTGGTGATGACCATATACATGGGTCCTGGACATGATCAGTGCAATTAATACTCTTCAACTGTGACGAATCCTTATCCACAAAAGGGCCATCCATTGTAAAGCTCGCTCGTAATCGATTAAGTCCTGAAGATAAAGCAAAAGAGTAACAAAGATCAGTAACTTCCACAAGAGTGAAATCACAAGAAAAACATCACTGCTTTGTCCATTAATAACTGCAATAACACGATGTACTCTGGTAACTTAATAGTCCAAAAAGAAACATGTCCAAGCAATGAAATCAAAGATGGAAAGTATTTAATGTTCTGTATCAGTGTTGACTGCTAGTTGAAGTTGAGGTAAACATTGTAAGCTCGAGTTAATGGCAACTCTTGGTAGTAATTACTGCAAGTTGTGGATGCAGATGCGGCTTCCAGATCCAGAGTCAATCATGTCACGACCGAATATTAATATACCAACATAATCTTTCATATAATATATCCGAGATGTTCACCTGAACATTTTCTTTTTTTTTTAATAGAAAGAGGGACAGCACCCTGCAGGATTTTATTACTAACCAAAAAAGTAATACAAGAAGGGAGAGCTATCCAGCCTAACTCCTTCAGGCCGGGGGGGGTTGGGGTTTAAAAGACCTCTAAAACAGATTTTAAAACCTAGACTATACTGTTCTAAGATAAAACACTCCATTGGCATCTTTGATACGTTCACATGAACTTTATTTAGCTTACTTCCATAAAGTTTATTAGATATTGATGGACGGTGAAACTAGTCTTTATTCCTTTCACCATTAAGTTTGATAATGACAATCTCTTAGTGAAGAATCGCAACGTAAGAAAGCACAAAATATTTGAAGACTGAGTTACAGTACCTCAGAAAACAGAAGGGCGCCAAAAAAGGCAAGAACATTATGTTACAGTGCATCGATCAGCATCATCTTCTTCAGATGACTTCTTTTGTAACACCTTTATCCTAAGATTCCGAAAATGTAGTAACTCAAAAGGGACCACTAAACTATTAACTGCTTTTAAGTGCATTAGCAGCCCCCAGCTCACCAACCACAATATTTGTACCACCGTACTAATGAACAGAGGTGAACTAACTGCATTACAGAGCCCACCAGAGAAAAATGTGCATGCATGTCAATTGTCATTACTATACTTGTTGTCAGTATCGTATTCTTATTTTAATCTTTTCTTTATTTATTTGCTTCGGAACATAATTAACACTGTCCAAACCTTTGTAGTAATTTGTTTTCTTTTGAAGAAATTCCCTTAAAGAAGACATCAAATGGTCTATGTAGTCTGATCCTGTCCAACTGGGGAGGCGATGCAAATGGAGTTCAAATTAAATCTTAATCATGGAATATCAGTAGTTTCTTAAATCCAACTCCATGAAAAATCAGGCAGACCCAAAAAAAAAAACACACAGCTAATCTATCGTGAACTTCAGAGATGAAAGGACATCCGCTTACAAAGAGGAGCCCAACCTTCCCAAAATCTTATCCATATTTTAAACTATTAAATCTTAAGTAAGAGAAAGAAAAGAAGGAAAAAACATGATAGAAAAAGTTTTAGAACTTTTCCCTAAAGCCAAACCTTAAATACTTACCTTCACCGACAACGGGAAAGAACACAAAGCCCACCGCGTTAGATTCAACTCTTTAAGTTTAAACTCCCAAGATATGCTCCAACCTACACCTAACAATCCAATTACTCACATAAATAACAAATTCTCTTATCCCCAAAACAGCCTCTCAAGTAAACTAAACCAAAATTCTGTCCATAACAATGATTAAAATACATCACTCAAGATGCACATGTACAACGTGCATGCACATAATTTACAAAATAGCATCTCAGTAAACAATATTAAAATCAAAATTTACAAAAAAAATATAAATATAAATGCATGCAGATCAAAAATTGAGAAATAAGTAAAACATTTACTTCAGCAAACCAGGCATCAAAAAGGAAAAGGCAAGTGAAATTGGAGAAAGAGAAGGAAACCTTGGGAGAGAAATCCACGTCTAATGGAGGCGAAATGAGTAGGAGGTCTTGAAAAATGGCGAGCGAATTGAATTGAGGAACGGAATTGACAAGGGGAGAAGAAAGAAAAGCACAAGGAAAGAGAAGAGCGCTTGGGAATTCGCATTTTGGTCTTAAATAGGCATTTTGGAAGCGTTACTCTCAGTTGATGACAGGTGGAGGCGGAATCAGATACGGCTGGAATACGAATACGCAGCTGGAGCTGCCGCGTCAGCGTATTCGTCGTCGCCGTCGGAGTAGTCGGAGTCCACTTGATTGCTGACGGCGACGATGCGGTTCGATCGCAGCTTGGCGCTGTTTGTGCATTTACAAGCATTTAATCCCACCCCAAACAAGGAAAAACATAGAAAGAGAGAGCATCAACAAGTGTCTCAGTTGTTGATAGACAGCGAGAGGAGGAGACGGGGGGGTGGAATCTTGTTGCAGAGTTTTCCGTAATCGGGATTGGATTGATGGATTATTCCATTTGGGGACGGAATCGAATTCCCCTTGTGGTAAATTTTCAGGGAATCGGAATGAGAATCTTTTCAGTATGGGGAGGTTCGTCAATTGAGGTGGAGATTAGACACGTGGGAGGGACTCGCGCCGGGTGTATGGTAGTTTGAGTTTTTTGGTTTTTCCCGGCTGCGAGGAACTTATGGCGGTGAATTGAAAGGAGGGTGAGTTAATTACATTGAACCACCTTTGTGATTTTTATTCTTTCTGCTAAACCCTTAGGATATAACTGTTTTCAACACAATCCCCTCTGATTTCAAGCAAATATTTTTTAACCTCAGTTGTGTTGTAGAGTGGTTTTGTACCACCCACGAGTTTGTCAGCTTGGGGGACTAAAGGCAGTTATCCGACCGAACAGGTAGTGGTTACCCACAACTAGCTACTCGAACTCCTGTTTTGTGGATGCAATGTAAATTTTTTTATGGTTGAATAGAGACGTGACTTCACTTATAGCTCAACGTTTCGCCAATAATATAAGGGATGGATTTGGAAGAGTTTTTCTTCTTCTTTTTTTTTTTTTTACGTTTTTCAGTGTTTTTTTTTTTAATTTTAATGTTTTCGTATGGTTTAATCTTAAAAAGTCTATATTTCCTCTAATGACACAAAAAGGAAATGATGTTTTAGTAGGAGAGAAAAGGTATGATAAAATAAAGATGAATGCATGTGATGGTTTTAAAATTATGTACAATAGGTATACAGATATATATATGTAAAGATGAAATATATATTTCAAAAAATAAGATAAAAATCACTATGAGATCATACATATGAATGATTTTTGGACTTTTTGATAAAAGGAAGTCAAAACTTCTTTGTAATTTAATCATAAGACGTGCATTTCGTCTTTATTTTGTATATATGGAAAATTAAGAAGGCTTCAACTATATTTTTCGTACCTTGTCGTATTGTGACATGAAGCACTCTAAATATTAATAAAAGTTGACAATGTAAGCCACCTCCCGACTTTGAATAGGGAATAAATCGAATGTTGTGCTAAAACTTAAGGATTGAAATGCAAAAGGTAATCTTATATGTGCATATATGGGAAAAGTTCCAATGAAGGTTGGAGAGAAGTGAAAAATATAATCTCAGGCAGTACAAGATGGCAAAAAGGAGGAGGGAAAGAGAATATATGCAGTTGAAGAGGGAAAATGAATATATATACATACAGTTGAGCTAATTAAAAGCTATTCTTTCCTTTGCAACTGATTTCACATCCAATTTTCATAAAAGCATGAGCACTGCTTTTAAGTATCAAATTAGAGTCTGAGTGGGTCCTACCTCTCTAGTTGATCGTAGTATTTGAGTTTTTTATTACGGTCAGATCATGAATCTGATTTCCTTGATATTTGATATTTGATATTTGAAGTCACATCATATTATCTCTCTCTAC
>JAOTQG010088945.1:0-13792 GCA_025631175.1 Iris virginica
TGAAGAGTACCATATCACTCGATATCACCGTATATAGGACTTGTAATCGGAGCTAAGCCACATTCATTATATGTAAGTCCATTTCCTGGATTCCTCTTTGGTCCAAAGAAGTAGAGGACCTAGAGGTAAAATGTTCTTTGGCTGGAGAACATAATCTTAACCACCATGCATAACTCTGATTGTCTACGGAACATTTAAGGAGTTAACATTTTAACAGATTTACAAGTTCTAAGTAAGAAACTAGAATCTTATCTTTTCCACTTAAGGAGGTATTTACATGTGAATTCTTAGTTGCCACAATCCAATCAACAGATTATGCTCACCTCAGTGGTTGTTCCATCGTCACTGCATATCATTGGCTGAAAGTAATGTTTGGAGCATATATATTCAACCGTGTAGGTAGGAATGAGTTGAAAGAATGACCAACTCTCCAAAACCTTAAGGTGTTAGGGAGAGAAACTCTTTTATATTTATCTTGCTCCAACACTCCCCCTCACGCGTATACAAGGAAATTGTAAGGGGAGCAATAGCCAACACAACTCGGGGAAATATCTATCCGGGAAATTGGGCAAGCGGGATTTGAACCTCTGTCCTTGCACCTGGAGCTCTGATACCATGTTAGATATATAATGAAAGAGTCCTTGCCTAGGCTCATCATTGTATTAAGTATACATAATGTTGATACAAGGGTTAACAATAAATCACAACTTATTAACTAAATTACACAAGTGTCCCTAAATATATACACCGACTATTATGAGTAAGGTACACAATTCAATTTTTCTAGCAGCCTTCTAATTTTAAGAGAGAAAATATGAATTCTATCTCAATTTTGGATCAGGGAGGAGTGGCAGCTTTCCACTGGCGCAGAAGGAAATGGAAATCTTTCTCTTACATATGAGTTATGACCACACATATTAACAGGGGCCCAATTAGGGCGGGTGGGGGTGGGCTGTGGGGGGCAGGTGTTTGAAGGGTGATATGGCAATCCTGATGAGAAATACGTCTCTTGAGAAAAAAATCCTAAATGATGAAAGATATTCGTTGAAAATATTTATACCTGGTATAGTTCGAGGGAAAAGTTTCTCCTCCCAGATTTCTCTGGTGTGATAGTTGAAAGTATTTGAACAACCTCACTCATTGTTGGTCGAGAATCAGGATCCAACAACAAGCACTCCTTTGCCAAGTACGCCATAATATGCATCTCTTCCGTTTGAAATTTTCCTTCAAGTTGTGGGTCAGGTAGCTCCAGAATCACCCGCTTACTATCCAGCAATCGAGGTGTAGCCTGCGATTAATTGGCATACTTGAAAGCTAGGTAAGTGTTCGTAAGACATCAATATAACATGTGGGCTCACAAATTAAGCCCAACTACTCTGATGATAGAGACAACGATGATGACACTCGTTTAAATTAGTGCTTATGTAACACAATGTTTAACCACAATCACGTTATGTCATTGCCAAGCGTAAATTTCAACTAAAGAATCTCTAAAAAGATAGAACAGCATGTCAGCTACATGCTATGTGTAATGAATTTAAGTATTAATGCACTAGTGTACCGAGGGCACGACATTCGAAAGAAAAAAAATTAGCTTAAAAAATTAACATTCTTCTTATTAATATAAACATTAAATGTCATAATTAAGTTTATGAAAATGAAATGTTATAATTAAATTTACAAAAGCTTGCAAGTACAAAAGCTAGTTATATTTAAAAGTTTTGAATTGAAAAATTGAGGGAATGAGAATTGAAAAATGAAGAGAATGACTTCTCGAAATAAATGGTTGAGATAGAAAAATCTTAAGGGTTGAAATTAAATGTTGATTTTACTGTTCCTAGTGTCACATCGTTGAATAGTAAAGTATGAGTTGATTTATACTAAAGATGATTCTAAGAAACTCTTAAATGTGGTGAGATAACAAGTTTTCAAGAGAATAAAGGAAAGGGTAGGGGGGAAGAAGCACGGATTAAAGGAAAGCAATTATTGAAGAAGAATTACTATCAGATCACTAACCCATATGACAAGACTTTCTTCCCCTTTATCAACAGATTTATGTATTGGATGCCTCCCACTGATGAGTTCAAGAAGAACTACCCCAAAACTGAAAACATCGGACTTGAGAGAAGCCCTTCCAATAATTGCATATTCTGGAGCAAAATAGCCAAATGTACCCTGCATTCTAGCAGGCGAGCTAGAGCAGCTAGGTAGACCATCAGTTCTCAAACTTTTAGCCATACCAAGGTCAGTTATCTGTGCACAGATGAAAACTAGTTAACCACATCTGAATACTTACTAATCTCTTTGAAAACAATTGACGATAGCATTTGCCAGTCAGTCGACAAAGATTCCTAGAAAATACAAGATGAATTGACAATAACTACTAAAAGTCTAAGAAGATAACTTCTTCCCATCAATGAGGGTTTTCAGTGAGGCTGGGGCTACTTGGCTCAAGCTTTTGATATAAATTCACTTTTGCTTCCTCCAAATTTTGAAACCGCTCCTTTCACTACTATACAGTGTATAGTGTGTGCATAGATACCTTTGCTCTCCAATTCTCATCCAGGAGAATGTTTGTTGATTTGACATCTCTGTGCAAGATTCTTGGCGCAGCTGCATCATGGAGATATTCCAATCCTCTGGCAGCTCCAAGAGCAATTGCAACCCTAGTACCCCAATCCAGACATTTTCCTGAGAGTCCATCCAGACACTCTCTAAGGTTACCATTGGACATGTATTCAAATACAAGCAGCATCTCGGCATGTTTCCCATGATATTCTAAGCAGAAGCCAAGCAAAGGTACCACATGACAGTGATGGAGTCTTGATATCAGTTCAATCTGGAGAGAGGTAAATGGTATATAAAAATGATGAAATGCGAAAATTTTGCGCTATATATTTATCAGACTTATCAAGAACTTTAAGAACAGCCAAGAGCAAGAAATCTCTAATTTTGGCAGTTTGAGGTAGTACCTCCTTCAAAAAAATAATTTCTGCATCTGGACCTCCCTGAGCTTTTATTCGCTTCACCGCCACAGTTTTACCATCTTTGAGATAGCCAGAGTAAACACGGCTGCTTCCCCCTAGTCCTATCAAATTGGAATCAGAGAACTTATTGGTCGCATTTTCCAATTCGAAGTATGAATATTGCATGATTGTTCCGGGTATTGTTCTTTTGCTGCTTCTGAACAAGATTGAAGCCTTGTGAAAACACCCTGCAGAAAGGGGAAAGCAAAGAACATAAAAATCAGGAGAGATGTCAAGGGGAAATTTTTACGCAATAATCATAGTATGCCTGGGCTGCAAGACATAGAAACAGAGGTTCTATGTAGAGATCACCACCATGTTAAAATATAATGCCAGAAGTAAATACCTCCTAGCAGCCCCTATTAATGGACACTAACCTCTCTCATCAACAGTAAATGCAAAACTCATGCCAACATCAGCTCATATATTATCACCTTTTATTACATCAAAAAGTTTTTAGATGCTATAGCTAATAATCATAGTATGCCTGGGCTGCAAGACATAGAAACAGAGGTTCTATGTAGAGATCACCACCATGTTAAAATATAATGCCAGAAGTAAATACCTCCTAGCAGCCCCTATTAATGGACACTAACCTCTCTCATCAACAGTAAATGCAAAACTCATGCCAACATCAGCTCATATATTATCACCTTTTATTACATCAAAAAGTTTTTAGATGCTATAGCTAATAGCTCGCATCCAGAATACAAACAAGTTTAGCTTAAGAAGATTTTTATATCATGTCAAGAAGCATCATGAAACTTAAACCCTTGTTGCCTTGTTGTACGCCTTGTTGTACGTTGTTCCCCAACCAGAAAATATAAGAGAAAATTACAAGTAACTAGGACATGAAGGTGGAATATGGACAGAAGCTCCATGAACTCGCAATCAATTAATACATACATAAATATCAAATAATAATACTGACTGAAGCAATTGGTGCTAAGGCAGAGTTAAGTACCTGTGATGGAATTGGCAGGAGAACTAATATAAGCTTTAGATTCTGGAACAGAAGTAGCCCTATGGCTAATTAGGTTGGTTGCACTGTTATAACTCAATTCTTTATCAGAAGAGAATAGTGGGGATTGTACAGTGAACTTGTCCCTCCGATAGAAATAGCACACTACTGAAGCAATTACTGCTAGAGTTGTGACTATCACACACAGCAATAGGGTGGCCACAACAACTTTGCTGGAATATCGTTTCGTTGATGACTTAGACTCACGTAAAGGTCCTGCAGAAAAGCAAAGAAACAGAGCCAAGAAAGTAAGAACCTAATTCTCCAAAACTAGGCAAATGTTTTTAGATTTTGCAGAAAATTGGAATAACAATATAACAAGTATTATTCAGAGATCATATGACAACATACAAGAATAAAGTACATCCATAAAACATTTTGGCAGTCAGACACCACAATAAAATCAGATACCTAAAGTTTGATCATACCTTACCACTAAATATTTGATAATTGTGAGAAACAAGTAAAAAGATAAAAAGTAATGAATAGATCTTCAATATTTCAAAATGACTTGTCAAGTTTCACGCATTTTGCACTTTCTTCAGTCATTTTATTATACTTTTAAGATTTTCCAAGAATATTAGTGAAGAAGACAACAAGAGGCGGATAAAATCATCAACAGCAGTAGTTCGGCAAGGGAAAGTGAGTATTATTTGCTAGAACTTCCTGAAGTTGGTCAAGAATGAGACTGACTACAAATTGCGGTCTGTGATGTAATGTAATATTTATAATAGTTTTAACATTTAATATTATGAGCATGAACAGTAAAAAGTCATACATGGCTTAATCTGCATGTCCAATTCTACATACAGCAGCAGCTTTGTTTGTTCCTGCTATCATTTCTAAACAACACCATGGACAGTACTTCATCTAGTGAGCATAAACTTGGATGCATTTTCGAGATAAGATAACATATCGCCACGAGTGAGATGCTGGCTTCTGTTTCAAGTATAAATGATGATTGATTGAGCATCTATTTAGTTCACTATCACATCAGTCGCAACTAGTCTAAGCAAAACATGGTGTCAAACCTGAATTGCAACCGCATGATGTAAAACAACTGAGGTCATGACCATTGCTAGCCACTTGGGGAAATCTCCCGGCAGCACATATGCATGTCCATCTATCACCATTTGACCCTCCTGCAGCTCCAAAAGAAAATTAATATAATGTAATGGTAATCCTCTCGATACATGTAATTGTATGATATGGATCAGTAAAGTATCTAAATCCTCTTTTAAAATGATAACAGAAGTAGTAAAATGCATTGTAACGTGTTTACCCATGCAATCCCTAGAGTGTTCTAGACATGGATAACTTGTTGCTGCTGAACACAATTAAATCACAAATACAAGAAATTGATGGAAGCCAACGTGGTATCTTTCATCTGAGCCCCCCAGAAAACCTCTGAAAAATCAGCAGCTCCATTCACGCGCATATTTTTATGCATAGCATGCATCATTTTACACCTTCTTTTTAAAGGTTGGAGGGGACATAGACCTTACCTCAACCTTTATTCTTTAATAAGTTTGTCTTACAAGCGTAACAAGTAGGGCTTTACGATATGAGATATCTTCAACAAGATACAGTTTCTCCTCAATTTTGTCCGCGAAGAAACTTGAGCTCCTAACTTTCCAGTTAGGAAAGAGAAGAGATTACCGCTAGACCAAGTGGTTATTGGTAGGATATCATTTTACATATCAGAGAATGAGATGTCAAGTTGAAGTACTACATGAGAGAGCTACAAACAATCAGAATTTGTGAAAAATAATTATATTTAGCTGCAATCTTCACACAGGAAAACTCGCTGGCTTAAAATTGAATATTTTGAATAAAACTAGTAGGCAAGGTCGGATAGAGTAAATTTATCTGCATATCTATGCTTAATTAGATGAAATTGAAGGATCAGTAACTTACTAGGGTTGCAATCACAGGATGAAAAACAGTTTGTTGGAATAGAAAAATTCTGGTTCACTTTGTTTGCATGGCACAGACATGTCCACTTGTTTAATCCTGTTGTATTAGAAGCTTCATCTGCCACCAAGAAAGAAATCTAAGCCATTCAAACTCAATAGATTCTTTTAAGAGGAATAGTAGAGACACAAGCCCCAGACAGCTAGATATTACTGAAGAACAGGGTATCACAGAAACAATATATATAGTTTCGACTCTTTTTTGTACAGAATCTAAGGTTTCAGACTGAAGAATTAAGCATATAATGTAGAGAGAATTCTGACCGCAAAGGATGTTCTGAATCCAGATCAAGCTAATGAAACAAGCTAGGAAAAGTTGCAGCTGAAGCTTCATTTAGAGCAGCCCAATTGTAAAGTGAGCCTAATAGAAGCTGCAGTAGGTATGTTGTTAAATTTGAGTAAATTATATAATAACAGAAGACAGCTAAATTCCAGAAAGGAAGTTAGATCCATAAAAGAGCGATACGTTAAGAGTTCCTGCTCTTTGACATTCATATGGGCTTGGTTTTCCCCTAACTCTATAACAATTGTTGATAAACGATGTGTGCGTGTGTGTGTGAGAGAGAGACAGAGAGACAGAGAGACAGAGACAGAGAGGGAGAGAGAGAGAGAGAGAGAGAGAGAGAGAGAGAGTAAAAGACCTCTTCCACAAACAAGAAATTGGTTTATCGACTGTTCATTCTTTCACATCCTCCCATCTGCATGATGCAAGATACGTATAGTTAAGAAGCATGTAGCAATGCTAACTGCAAAAGCTTATCGGCCGTTGAAGGATTGGATATAGAAGTGGGATGAAAAAAGGAGAAGATATGTCAAGCAACTTAACAACCTTTATCATATGTGTACAAGACTAATACTCATACATGAATAGAAAATGCAGTATGAATTATGAAAGACATGGTTGGCCAACAAATGCAGCTTATTTAAGTGTTCACTTTAATTTACATTCTTAAATTACTTGAGCAACCTCCGCTTCAGACAAAGGTAGCTTTTAAGCTTTCAAATATTCAGCCAATGATAGCAGTAAATCTTCCAGGAGTTCCAAACAAATAAATACACAATTTGATGTGAGATGCATACCTAACAAGCTTAAACAAAAATGTGATGATACAAAGCACATGCCAACCAGAGTCATAGAGATTATGTCAACATATTACATTAAATAGTTAGCATTGACTTCAGGCTATATCAAACTCTTTTCTGAACATTTCACAGGTCACACCAGACAGAAAAGAAAGAAAGCTATTTCCAAAGAACATTGGAAGATAAACATCAAATCTATTCTCAAGTATAATGCAAACAAAATCAGAAAAATCTAACCTCATAATTTGTCTGGGAAATGAAGTCAGGCATAGACTAACACTGTGATCAGTAAGGAAGGTGAAATCAGGTTAGCAGAAGCAATGACTAAAGAGTATTCAAGATTCCATTATTCAAAGTTGGGCATACCCATCAAGCAATCAACATTAGTATTACTAATTAGGTTGAAGGGCCAAGAATATAATGCATAACAGACATTTGACAGCATGATAAAAATCTGAAAAGGACCATTATTTACATTAAATAAAACGTTTAACAAATCATCAAAAAGGAATGATTAACAAAGTCCAGTGAATCCCACCCTACATTTAACCCCGGAAAGCGACCCCTCAACTGATTACATATCATAATCGTAACAAAGAACAATTACCACAATTTTAGTGACACACACTTGACATATTTTAAATTAATGAATGGTAACAAACATCATGCTCATACTTCTTTAATGATTTCAACACGTCGGAAAGGAAACGATTTTGAATAGTTGGTTCATTTAATAAGCCAACGGATAGATAGTATTCTTGGCTTAAAAGGAAAATGACAAAGATGACTTTTGTAAACATCATTCGGGTCCCACCAAAAACTCGGTGTCGGCAGGCAGGACTATTTTGATGATCGATGGCGTCAATAGCCACTCCCGACAGATGATGATCAAATCTCGACCGTCCGATCAAGTTAAAAACAGTTCCGAGGAAGATGCAAGAAATTTACTGAAGCAAGTGTATGGAAAACAGATACCTGACTGAAATTGGGAAATTAGGGTTTTCGACAGGGCGAGCGGAGCTGCGAATGCTTTCACGCGAACTGCTTCTGTGTCTACACAATGTAACTGTTACGCTGATTGCCATTGCGAACAGTACTCTTACTGGAGAAATGTTTTGAACATTGTGAAAGGGGGAAAAGGAAAAAGGTGAAGTACTACTGAAGAGAAGTGGCTAGGGTTTGTTAGATCAGGTAGTAGCTTGAAAAGAGCTTGAAAACTATTCATCAATGGAAGAATAATTAAAAAAGAGCGTCAGCTGATAATGTGCAAGGAAGGTGGAGCTCCTGCAGGCTGGATACAAAATCTGTGCAGACTCAGAGAGAGAGAGAGAGAAAGAGTAGCCTACTAACGGCGGTGGTGGTGGTGGTGGTGTCAGCTGCTGCTACTAGTGCAGCTGCTGCTTGTAAGGAGGAATTCCTACTTCTACGCATCCTTTGCTTGCTATCCATGGGAGATAAAAGATGGTCCTACACCTTGTGGTCCCTACGCCTTGAACCCCTTTATTTGGTGGGCTGATGTTATTTTATTCTTGGCCACATGGCATTTTGACCAAGACCCTTTACCTTTTATCTTCCATTTTGCATTTTTTAAGCGCCTAAAATGGACGGGGGACACTTTCATCGGTCGATTTTTTATTATTATTTTTTTTTTTGGGTTACGGATCAATTTTTATATTAAATATTGTATCAATTTTTATATATTTTAAACAAATTTTAGAATATGTATCATTTTTAAAAATTATTTCATAAAAAATAATATATTATTTAACATATAAAATTTCGATTTATGATTCTTGTGATTTTGTAAATTCTCGTTGTTTCTTACAAGTAAATATGGTATATCATGAACATGTAGAGTTTTTTTAATTAAATATATTATAAAAATTAAGAAATTATAAAAAGAATTTGAATAAAATGTAAAAACAATTAGATAAAATATGAAAATAATTCAAAATATGGAAAATAATTTTAAATATTAAAAAATTAAGAAGAAGACATATAAAAAGGGTTAATTAGAAAAAGTCCCAAATTTTATGGACAAAATTCAAGTAAAATTCATATTTTTTGAATAACCTTCATGACTAAATTGAAATTAAAATCATCAAGTGTGTGTTTATACGACTATTATATCCCTTGACAGAAAAAATAATTCAGCCTTCACCTTCTTCGATCCAGCCTACCTCTCCTCTTTCTCATCTGTAAATCTTCATTAAAAAAAATTATAACACATTCAAATGAGTGATTTATTGATTTAATTTTTATATTTTTTTAATAATTAAAGTAAAAAAAATAAGAAAGAGGTACATAAAAAAACTGTGAAATCAACGAGAGATAAAAATCAAAAATCAAAAAATCTGTATAAAAATTACCGGAGAACATAACCTTAATCTTTTTGCATTTTGATGCGCCTAAATGTAATCAATCGATCGTAAGATTCCAGATCTTTTATTTCAAATATTATATTAATTTTTATGCTATTTTTAAAAAATTATATTTGTTATTTTAAAAATAATTTTGAAGTAAAATTTTATATTTTAGAATACATGTTATTTTTAAAAATTATTTCACAAAAAATGACAAACCATTTAACATATAAAATCTCAATTCGATTCATATGCTTCTTTGTGATCCAGCCGACCTCTTCTCTTTCTCAGCCCTAAATTTCCATCAAAAACCTTTTAATCTTTTTCAACTCATCTCTCTTCTTTTTCGGTCCTAAATCCTAAATCTCGTCGAGTTCGCCTATTGTGCGTACATCCATCTCAGGCAATCAAGTTCCATACTTGACATCTTGAGCATCACCTTCCCAATCTTTTACACATTTCAAGTTCCCCCTCGCTAGAAATTCATCAATGTCTATTTCATATTGCTTTAAATCTGAGTTTTGAAACTTCTTTTACCCTCGTACTTTTTGTAATATCGAAAAAAATTGATAATTAATTAATTAATTAATTAATTAATACTAAATATATAAAACATATAATTAAAACTTAAAAGACTTGATAAGAAGTAGGGGTGATAAAAGTAAACTCAATTCAATTAATCCAATCTAAAATATAAAAAGAATTTGACCCAATAATTTAACCTATAAAAATTCATTAAGTTATTGGGTTTAATTGGAAAAAATCTAAATAAATCCAATTACTTAATGGGTTCTATTGAGTTTATCCAATTAAACTCAATTGTCCACAGATATGCCCTAGTCTGAACCCTCATTTTCTCTCTCCCTTCTCACTCGCTCGACTTCATCTTCTCCCACCCGCCATTAAAATCCTCCTTTAAAAATTCGAAAATCACCACTTCTCACAAACCACCGCAACAACCCACCGCCCCAAGAGCTACCAGCAGCAACCAACATCACCATTCCTATGCTCCACTCACGATCGCAGCAAATCACTGACCCCTTTTGCAACAATTATCAACTTGCAAGGTAATTTTTGAAATTTGATGTCCAAAATCTTATCAGTCTTTGTAATTTTAAATATGCCTCTTCGCTGATACACTCTCTTTCCGATAAACTCTCTTTTTCAAAATTCCTTCAATAGAGACTAAAACACTAACTTGAATGATCAATTTAGGCGTGCAGAATAATGGTGATTGTTTGGTTATTATAAGCATTTGTGTTTGTTTTTGTGGAGTTGCACAGTACTTTCACATTATGAACATTATGACCAAGGTTGATTGGAGAGAAAATGAGATTTTGCTTGTTTCTAGATAGTAATTTTGTTCATATTAGCTAAGCATTACACTTACTATTTTGCAGCCCGATTCTCAGTTGACAGCTAGAAAGAAGTCCAAGAAGTCAAGAACATCCCCAGGGTTAGGAAATCAGATCTTCCTTTGAATGTTTGGTAAGTCTTCAATTTAATCCATGTGCTTAAATCTGGGATGGATGGATATGGATTTCATTTCATTCTACTTTTGATGCAAACAGTAGAATTGCCGTAGTATAGTTGTAGTTAGAGTACTGCCAGAAATTGCTTACTTGTAGCAATTTCTGTTAATGAAGAAAGAGGCTGTCGTTTTCTCTACCAAGTGCATGCCAGCGTGAGTCGGGTCTGTTTTCTGTCAAAACTTCCATAATACTTATGTGCCTTCACCTTAAATGCAACAAAACTCCCATCTATGCAGTTGTGTTCATTAACTCTAAGTAATTGTCTGTTGAGCTATTTTCTGAGCCAAGTTAACCATATTGATTCAAATTGTTTAATGAGCCAAATTTGGTGAAAATTCTATATCTTTGGATTTTTTTAAGTAGGGAATTTAAAAAAGCATGCCTCCTAAGAATAAATATCACCATGTTAGTGTGAGAACCCCTCAGTTCTCGCGCCCTTGACAATTGAGGCTCGAGATGACCTTTTGATCGCGACGTTTCGGAATGTGATGATGGTCATCGGGGGCTTTGGTTTGTGTGAGAACGTTCTTTAGCGATGTAGGACACCTCTTTGTGACTGCTCAACTATTTCTTATTTAAATTGAAAGCCGTCACCCTTGTTTTGCTTTAGCCTTCGGAAGCACAAGCCTTTGAGTGAGATTTCTAGGTCTGGGGACTTAGTTATGAATTGGGAAGAACCATTATCACCCAATTTGCCCTTATATTCATCTCTAAATGTCTAGAATGCATACTACATAGAGGTAAGTCGAAGGGGAAAATAACCTAAGTAGGTCAAGGTGCAAAAACACACAGAAAAAAATTATTGGTCTCATGACACTTAGGTCTAAACCAAGAAGCAAGTAAACAAGAAGACATGTATGGTCCTAAATTTATTGGTCTATGGTCAAGACAAGTAGATGAATCTATGTTCATTGCATGAGATAGTGATAAGTGTATTTTGTACACTTATTTAGGGCTCTTTTACATTAATAAGTAATGCTAATTTCGAGCATTTTATTGTGATTTAATAGTGTTTTAGTGTTTTTGGTGATTATAGAGACTTGGAGATTAAAGTGATTAATTCTCCATTTCTGTGAGATAAAAATTATATATTTGTAATCCTTGTTTAATTTGGAAAAAAATTCGTGAAGGCTCGTTAGTCATCCGAGCAATTTATAAACATTTTATGAACAAAGGATTAACGGCAGTTAGTTATCTACCGGAATCAGGGGCTAAAAATACAAAAGGCAGCAGCAGAATAGTTAGTGCGCCTCCACGCGCACGCCTACACTCCAGCTCCAGCGCGTGCACCTCACGCGCAAGACAGCCCAGCAGTATTCGCCACTCCTCGCGCGCCAGCTGTCCTATCCGGCCCCAGCTTGTCTACCTCTTTCACTCTCACATCTCCTCTCATCCTACCAGCATACGCCACCTCACCTGGCCAACTTTTAGCCGCGAATAAGAACCCGCCACGTGGCAGAGCCAGCTGAGAGTTTCGAGCCTCCGTGCGCAGAGCAGCCGTGATTTACAAGGAAATTACCCGAATTTGGAAATTAAATCCCATAAATTATTCTCCAAATCAATTTAGCAATTTTATTGTATTTTTTTTCCTTTTAAGTTTAAATTTAGATCTAATTTCTAGTATAAATAAAGACGTTTGCCTATAGTTTTAAAGAACTCAATTTACTACTAAATTAGTGTTTGATTTATAGATTTATTTTCTCTCTCTCTTTTTTTTTTGTTTCTAGTTTAGTGATTAGATTGATTTGACAATCAAATTATTCAAGCAACGGAGTTTTGACAAATCTTTGCGTAAGTAAGTTTTATTTTTAATATTTAATTTCTTACCTTAATTGTTTGTTAATTTAATTTGTGTGTTCTTGAGTTGGGATTGACAACCTTAGTTCTTGACGCGTATTCTTCGTCCAATTTAGTTATTTAATTATTATTGGTTTATATATTGTTATTAGAATTTCAAAATTGACAACCTTGAATTCGAATATCAGTATTATTTAATTGGTTTATTTATTCAAAACATCATCATATTTCGTATGCTTAGATTAAGATTGGAATCGAGTAACCAGTACTTATTGAGTTTTAATTCATCCGTCCTCATGGGATCGACTTGTTCTTATCATTATATTACTTGTGTGACCGCGTTCTCTTGCGCGTATATTTTTTCTATTGAAAATATCACGTCAAGAGATAGTATGGACATGAAGACATGTTATTGATATTATCCTTTGAAGGCACCTTTATAGTCATTTGCAAACCATAAGGTAAATCTTGATATTCAAGGATTTTATGTAAGAAATGAATTTATTATTCTAAGCATATGAATACATTGTCGGAGTCGAAACTCCATTAATCTTTTATGTCATCTTTCAAGATACATTCTCATGGTCATTGATAAGACTTAGAGAATGATATCTATCATTCATGAATTACTATTGTAAAGAATGAAAACATTCACAAGATTCACACAAGAGTGGAATAGAATCATCTAATTTGCATGACATCTAATCCCAAGATAGGGCATGGCTTTTATGTGTGTTCACATCAAGAAAATCTTCATAAAGAGATTGGTCCTCACTACTAGAAAACAGGAGAACAGGGACTGACAAAATAGCGACTGACTATTTAGCCACTGACTTCTTATATAGCGACTGACAAGTTAGTCGCTATTTTAGTAGGTGAGATATAGCGACTGACTCAGTCGCTATACAACGACTGACATAGCGACTGAGTCAGTCGCTATACTCTAGTATATAAACAGCCGTGGTCGTCTTCTTCAGCAGTCCAACCAGTTTTCCCC
>JAOTQG010089056.1:0-13786 GCA_025631175.1 Iris virginica
TTTGTCCTCTCTCTACCCTATAAATAGATGTAAAGCTCCATTAGCCTCTACATATAATAGAAAACACATAAATGTGGGGAAAGAGAGAAACAAATCCTTGGAGTTCCTGCCACTCAATTGGAGGAGAATTCAAGGAGTCTTCTTCTTCCCTAATTGCTTTCGCTATGGATCGTCAAGGTAAGTTTTCGATCCAATCATGATTATGATTAATTATGTGAAATACATATTGTTCAAGATCCTATGTTATTTATATTCAATTATGTTATTAAATATATGAATTGTGAATTGTCTTACAATATCTACTAGGGAACGTTTAGGCTGATGTTTTCAAATTAATATATATTTTAAGTATCACTTTCTAATATACAGAGGATTCTATTTAATAAAATTGTAAAATTAGAAAAATATCACTGAGGACAAGTTCAGAAAAAATTCCCAATTGTTTCCATTTTTGCAACTTCTGGCTCTAATAAATAGAGCGCTTTCGTTTGAGTCTCATTTAGAGCTCTAAAGAAAATCTTTTCACTATATAAAATTTGGACAAATTTAGTGGTTATGCTGTATAAATTCAGTTTGTATAAGTTATTTATATAACAAAATGATTATTAAGTTCCTTTTATATTTTTAATTTAAATAATAATTAAATATTATGTATAATAATAATAATAATAATTTTTTACGAATATTTTGATCAAAAAATTATAAAAATATATGAATAAGTCAAAATCTATCCCGTTTAGTTCACGTAATCTGATTTCTTCATCAATTTTGTTAGAACCTCATTCCTTCCTGAGTTCAAGGTTTTGACAAAAAGTCAACAATCAAACCATTAGTTACCTCCTAACCTATTAAGATTAATTAAGAATTAATCAAAAGAGTCCACTAAATTAATACTTTCATGTTCAAGACTTTAGTAAAATGATATTCCTTGACCAACAATTAATTACATAAAGTGGACTTGTCGAATAAACCATTCACTACGCCCATGAAGACAACTTAATTACTTTTAGCGTAATTAAGAAAGAAGACCCATTTGCAAACAGTGCAACTGATTACATCACATAATGGATGCATTCATATATAAAGGGCTCCGTTGAATACCTGCAGCTGGATTAGCTCCTGAAGACTAACAACTAACCCATGCAGTGTATGTACTACATTGAAGAAGAAAGATTTGCCCAATACTAGTAAATCGACAAGGAGGACCTTAAACAACAAGAGGAATGTACATCAAATATCTTCAAGAAGAACTGCAATTGTGGTTGAATCACTAGGAACAAACATTCAACCAAACTGCAGCTTACAAGCCTCAAGAAGACAACAAGTGCACTTTACATCAATAGATCACCGAGGAGATTAAGGTAGCATTCAAGAAGGCAAATGCTTAGATTGGAAAATCAGATCGCAAGTGGTATCTAAATTGATTCACTATAGAAGTCACAATTCTTGTGCACAAAGAGTTTAGAAGGCTATAACTGTCTTGTACAATTAATTCAACCAAGTCAACTGAGTACAACGTCTGCAGAGTAAACTCAGTGACTAAAAGCCTCACTTCAAGTCCAATCAACAGAAGATAGAAGAGTATCTCAGAGCCATACAAAGGAAGAAGGAGCTGAACAAAGAAGACCTCCCAAATGAAGAAGAACCAGTTCACTAATCACAGTTCAAAAAGCCCAGAAGTGCATCAATGTGAAGGCCAGTTCCCAGATGGAGAAGATCCAATCTAATTCCGTTCAAGACTCTCCATCAAACCATGAAGACACATGGATACATCTCCAACACAATAAACATATGAACAGCAACAGAGGACAGTAGAAAAGAATATATTGGTTAGACAATGGATAACAGTGGCAAAGAATCCATGTACAAGGTGTTACATTTGTATCTCAAGATTGTCCAACCGCCAACCCTTTGCAAGCCTTCATCAACAAAAGTAAAGACATCAAGACTACCAACAATTCAAAGTCCTTGTTAACCTTAGTGTATCCAAGACATCAGTTAGCAACATGGTTCAAGTTAGCTAGGTGTTCATTCAAGAAAGTTCATCAGTATGCACCTACAACTAAGTGTCTTCACAAGGTGCGTAATGCTCAATATTTACATAACCGTTGAACATAAAGTCTATGATAGTAGGCGTCTGCATATAAGCAGGAGATAGAGTGTTCTTGATATTTCAAATCAAGAAGCCAACTCCAGAGCTTCAACCGTCAACCTAGAACAACAAGATTAAATACAAGATTATCACTGTAAATCCTATCAATTGGTTTTAGATAAACCCCTAAATAGTATGAGACATCAATCAAAGTCTACTACAGTAAGATATTTGCATAACAAGATAGCGATTGAAGAATTCAAAGCTTTAAATCAAAAAGCCAATTCTTAAGCCTCAAACAAGTCAACCACCGGCAGTTAAGAACATTCAAGAATAACAATTGGGACAGTAACACAACTGCATTCAAGACAGTAGTTGAACGATTCAAGACTTTTAATCAAGAAGCCAACTATACAACCTCAACAGCTAAGCTAATCACCAGAGTCGAGTACATGTTCAAGAACAAAGATCCAGAATTCGAATCAGCAACCAATAGTTGCTCAACGACTAGTGACACATCAACAGTAGAACAAAGTGGAAGCAGTGGATTGGTCAAAGGACAAGACAATCAGGCACCACATGGATTCGTCAAAGATAAGGCTGAGCTGCCAAGCCCAAAGGTGTAGGTGTTAGAGTCAAATAGAAAAGGGTGTTTTGACTTCATAGGCTAGCTCTCGAAAACTATAAATACCAACCCAATTGGTATTGAAAGATAGGCTTGACAATGCTAGCTAATCGAAGATTGAAGAAGAGCTTCAACGATTCAGCTCAAGAGTGAAGGACTGCAGAATTCAAGCCTCAAGTCCATCATATAATTATGCAAAACCAGCGTCCTAACCCACAAGCTTTAAACACTCTTACATCAAAAGACCTGAAATTATAATTTTTCCTTGTATCATTCCAGTTTTAAGCTAGTATTTACATATACGACTTCTAATTAGCTTAGTTTTAGAAGCACTCTAGGAAGCAACCCCTTGCAAACACTTTCAAGTGTATTTTTCATTTATCTTTTTGTTGTGTACCCCAATTGGAAGAGCCAGTGTGGGAACCCTAGTTAGAAGAGCTAAGGTAGGAGTGGAAATTGCGGTTTCCAAGAAGCTGTTTAGCTTCAAATTGCTTGAGTAAGGCTAGGCCAGAACCAACATATGTGTCGTTCCGCTTAGTGCTTAGCTGCGAGAATTCTATGGAATTGCTTGAGTAAGATTAGGCCAGAACCAACATACGTGTCATTATGCTTATTGCTTAGCTACGAGAATTCCCTATTGTAATTGAGTCAGGACTGATCCCATAATTGCTTGAGTAAGGTTAGGCCAGAACCAATATACGTGTCATCCCGCTTAGTGCTTAGTTGCGAGAATTCCCTGAAATTGCTCGAGTATGGGCCATAACCAGCATACGTGTCGTTCCGCTTAGTGCTTAGCTGCGATATTTCCCTATTGTAATTAAGCTAGGAGTTCTCCCAGGATTGCTCGAGTAAGGCTAGGCTAGAACCAGCATATGTGCCATTCTGCTCTGCTTAGTGCTTAGCTGCAAGAATTCCCTATTGTAATTGAGCATGTGTGTTCCACGAAATTGCTTGAGTAAGGTTAGGCCAAAACTAACGTACGTGTCATTCCGATTAACGCTTAGCAGCGAGAATTCCCCCCACCTTTAATAAAAGAGCCTTATGTGTTCAAAAGGAACAAAAGAGGGTGGATATACTGGTGTTTACTGAGAAAAACTTGAAAAATTCTTGTGTGTGTATTTATCTGTCATTGTCTATTTCTTTTAATATACTCTTAATCTCTATTATTCAAACCGAGTGCTTTACATTGTGTTTTTTATGTCTTGCATTTTACTCAATTGAAATTTCAATCTTTTTATTGGGTTAACTCTACAAACCCTTCAGCTGCAAACTTTTCTAAGAGTCAATCAAAACTGCTTGATAATAGCAAGCACGTCAAATAGTTGTACTAAGTATTGCTGCCTAAGTTGCTAATTCAAAAGTCAATTTTTAAGTATATTAAGTAACAGTAAATAGAGGCAAGCTCTTTTAAACTCGTCCATTTGGTGTTAGGACATCCGTAAGTGGAGACTAATTATCGCCAAGTAAAAAAGGGTTCTATCAAATTCCATCCACTAAACTTTTATCCATAAATTTATATCAAATTATTATCCATATCACAATTCTCAGCAATTAGATGTAGTTCACAAAAATTTCATTCATATCTCAATCATAGCACTATATCAATACTAAACCATCCACAAACATCAAACTTTCTCACTATTACTTTTTTCTGAGTTCTACAATGGCACACCAATGATCTAATAACTCTTCATCTGATTATGATGACGACTCTTATGCAATGATGGTGAATATGTACTCGCAATATTATTCTTTGGTGGCAGTGCTGCACAAGAAAGTTGTCAAATAACTCACAGAGGAACTTCTTCATATCAAAATACAATAAGAAGAGATCAGGTAGGCGGACATAATTTGCTTATGAATTTATTCTTTGTTGATCGCCCCTTGTATCCTCCTGAATTTCAAAAAAATCTTCATATGAGGCTTGAATTATTTTCACGAATCATGGGAGATACTGATCATTTTGACGACTGCTTCAAGCAAAAGATGGATGCCTCGCAAAAACCCGAACAACTTCGTCAAGAACTTTGTATGCTTGCATACAGACCTTGCTGATGCCAATGATGACTATCTCAAAATAACAGATACAACTTCTTTGTTGGCACTTGAGAAATTTTGTAGTGCTGTTAACTTGATATATGGAGATGGGTATTTTGGTCGACCAAACAACAACATAGTTAGACTACTTCGAAAAGCCAAGGAACGGGGATTTCCTGGTATACTAAGTAGCGTGGATTGTATGATAAAAGGAGAATAATTCCTCCCCCATTAAATATTTGGGACAGTGGGAGCTGGCAGGTGAGCAGTGTCAGAAGAAGACAAATTGCTTGAAGCACCTAAACCCCAAAAAAATATCATAACGAAGAGGCCAGAGCCCATAAACAATTCAGGGATTCATAACAATACCACAATAAATAAATTCCATGGAATCATTGCAATTCCTACAGCCAAATTTGAATTATTGCAATCGTGAATAAGAAAAAACAATCAAACACATTGATTTAATGTCTCAGTTCAAACACCAAAGAAAATATTTCAAATTGCCCTTATTCCCCAACACCAATGCCTTCCCCTATAATGGTTAGAGTTTCTACAAACAAAATCACAATTCATTCAAACTATTCGTAATGGTCATCTAGACTAAGCTTTAGTCCATAATTTGGGTAGGTATAGCATAAGGACGCCAATGGGAAAATCCAATCAAATTAAGAATACTGAAGCTTCGAGTGAAAATAATTACCAGTATCAACTTTGGCATTGCAGCGTGTCCCCACAAGCATGAACACCCTTGGATTACATAAATAAATCTCATCGAACCAAAAATTGAATACCCTGTCAGAAGCTTCATGTACTGTGATTCCACTCGAGAGGAATAAAGATTCTTGACCGTAAAAGGATGGCATCATGAGTAGGTTTGCACCCATTATTTTCACCCTTTTCAAGGTCGCATTTTAGCCGCAGCTTGTGACATTTTTGAGAGCCAGGAGACCTTTTTCTAACAGAAAGTGAAAACACCCTTATCTGAGGTAACCATCCTTTTTGCTGGGGCAGTACCAACAATCCTCTCCAGCTAAATGCGAAAAAGTAAAGGGATAAAGAGAAAAAGGGATGCAAACGAGAAAAAAATATTAGTATTATATAGAATTTGTACACGGTAAAAGCCCGACTACCCTAATACATGATTATTAACCTTTAATGAACTTAGATGAAACAAGGCATGATATTTAGCTTACCCGTAACTGATCAAAGCGAGAAAAGAGCACTGTGCATGTCATGCCATGGGACCCTTCAAGCATATTAACCACCTGAAGGTTTTAAACAGCATGGAATAAGACATTGTGGTTTGCTGCAATAGGACAAAGGAAAAAAGGAAAATCACTTTGCACAACCATACCTCCTGGTAAAACTCTTTCCTCTCCGGAAGAGAGTACATGATTAAATTCTGAATACCACGAATCTGCGTACACGACAGATGCATATCATCTCCTGAGTTACATATATGAGATAAAAATAAACCGATTTTTTAAGAAGTAATAATAGATGAAGAGTAAATAAGCAAAACCCAAATACCTTGTATCTGTGATAGAAATGAGCTCTCTCAGTGTACAACATGATCTTTCGACTTCCTTGAAAGAACCATGCTCGTGCACGAGATATATCACTATGTTTTGTGTACCTGGAGATTCGGAGAACCATAATGATCTCTTGATACATAATACAGCCATATAACTTACATCGTACCATTGATTATTACTCCCTCATTTACATTTAGTCAACGTCCTTTTGCATCAAACTTTCTGGTCACTTCACATTTCAAGAAACGCTAAACAACATTTTTTTCTTCTTCATGTTTTTACTATTATGACCATAGCCGTGCTAATTATTTATTCCTTCGTGTGCAAAAAATAAATAAAAAAGAAGGTATTAATGGCGGTGTAAACATCAAACCATAACGTTTGATGCATTTATGAGAGCACTTTTATCTGGTGAACTTTATAATGAGATGAGATATAATCAAAGAGAACATGACATATCAAATACAAACTAAAAAATGACACGGGAAAGGACAAGTTCTCACTCTCCAAACAGACAGAAGGATGCATCCTGTGACTTCAAGAAATTCCTAACTCGAACAAACTCAAAGTAAGAACTAATAAAGATCATTATCCCACCCTGAATAAAATACAGTGTTAATAACCATTGTACAAGCATAGCAACTAGATGGGACTGCGAGGCAAAGTATGGCATATATCATGACTCAAAAATATATAAATACCTGAATAGAATCTTTTATCTTCGGAAACACCTACAATGCAAGAACAGCAGCAGTACTACATCACTGTCTTAGCAACGGAAAAGAGGTTGTACTACTTTAACATTCATTTTATCATTTCAGGAACTAATCCAACACTTACCCACAATCTATATCCATTATATTAGAAGCATAAGTAACACACAAATGACAAAACAATCTAACTAAGGCTTATTACTTATGTTGGTCATAGCACTTTCACTATATACTCAACTATGCCACCAGACTTGAAAAAAAGTTACAATAGTCCTTGTACTCAAAAGTTTAATATTTCCGTAGATAGGATTAGCCGGTGTTTACTTCTTTGGACAGGATATTGTAATCAGAGAGTTCAGTATGGTCGTTGTACTTAAAAGTGTTACTACCTCCGTTCCGTAATGAGTCTCAATTTGTTCTTGATGATGAAGAAATTGTGACACTCGTTAGGGAGTAGTTGTTTCAAGGAAGCCAATTTTTCATAGTGTACGGCTAACACCCCCCACCCCCACCCCCCGGCGGCAGCGACAATGAGTAACAAGCCCCGCTCATCTTCATTCACCTTGTCTGGAATCATTAACTCCATCATAGACTTTCACAAACAAAATCCCAATGCCAGACCAAGGCATCCCCTTCACCACTTGGACTCTACTGCATCTCAATTTTCCTTGAATCTCCACAGATCTGGATATTTGGTTGCACAAGGAGGGAGCCAGTGGACTCAGAGATGAGGGTTAATTGACTTGTTGTCATAGTTATTAAAGGCATAAGGCGCACCAAAGTGCAAAAGGTGTGCCCGGGGCCTAGGCGAAAGGCGGGTGCGCGCCGGAGTGACGAAGCCTAAAAATGTTTTAAAATATAAATACATTCTAATATGCTCAATTATATTAAAATTATAGGTTTTTATAAAAATATATATAGATATAAATTAACATTATGCATAAATGTAACTTGAATAGTTATTATAAAAGAAGAAAAATCAAAGAATGGAAAACGAACAGGTAAAAAAGTGTGAAAATAAGAAAAAATAAAAGCAAAAAGGCTAAATAAATAATATTATAAAGATAATGAGATAAAACTGTGATATTAAAAACTTTAAGGGCTTAAATGTTAAAAAAGTAAACATAGATCGGGGATAGTTTGTTAAATTGAAACTTTCATAACCTAATATCTCATTCCCGTAAGGCAGATCGACAGTCTTGAGATCGGAATAGAATTGGTTTGAGACTGACGCTTTGCCCTTAGCATCCGCAAAACACAGATCGATTGCGACGTCGCTGCCCATTCTCTCTCTCCTCCTACAAACACGCAAGGCAGACGACTCTCTCTCTCTGTCTCTCTCTGCCACGGGGCAATTCGGCTGGACCTAGCGCCTAGGCGCACCTAGACCCAAAAACTGCGCCCGTCTAAGCCTAGCGCATAGGCGTGCGTCTTTAATAACTATGCTTGTTGTTAGAGAGCAAATTTGTGGAAAAGGAATTAGCAATTGGGGATCGGAGGCTTGAGAAAAAATATTATTGATGATGGCTGGAAAGTCGAACTAAAAACGGAGGATCATGCTTATATGTAGATAATTGTATTGAAATGAATTAAGGGCTAATCTATTCAAGTGAAATCGAGGTCTGAAGTTTCTCTCTGTATTGACATGTACCCAAGTTGAGGCAGCGAAGGTGGATTGGCACAAGGAAGACGGGAAGACAATCAAGAAAGAAAAAATAGAAGATATACGCTTCCACCGGAGCCTCAATCAAGCCCTTTGCCTGAAAGGCCTTAAGAAGCCAAGATGATCAGGCTGGAAAAATAAATAGAAAGGGAATAATTGTCAAATTAAATGCTAAAATAGGTATCACTCATCCAGTTACAAGCAACATAAACTACTAAACTGACATCCAAAAACAGGAACAACTTGAGTGCATTACTGAGTTAAGTGGCCAAACTGAATTATTTGGAGGTAGGGTTGCCCATATGAATAATCACCGAAAAATTATGCAGCCCAAAGGTGCTTTTAACCCTTTATCCTGTACAAGTTGCTGATTCTTCTTCACTGCTCTTGCTTTTCTTCAATTTTCTGTCTTTTTACTATCTACTGCCGGCTCGCCATCACTTAAAGATGAAATTTTGAGATCTACTGTAGATAGATATCACTTTCTGGCCAGTTAACAATTCCAATGGAGCATGGATTTTTCACAAATTCATGAGTCAAACAAGCAAGTGAAAGTCTGGATACTTATGAATCCATTCCCAAGTCACAGAGAAGCCTCTACCACTCTATGGACACTCTCACCACTAGTTAGCTCTGAATGAAAGATTCTCCCACCAAATCATTATGAAGAATTAATAAAGACCCTGACCTTGTCTTTGCATTTGGAGAAATATAACTTCAGTTGCTTACAAAGGGAAAATACGAGATTTAACTTCCATAATACTTTCTACTAGCTACCAAGCCACATAACTACATAACTGAAGACACAAAAAAAATAAAAAAAATAAAAAAATGGAAACGCCCACCTTCTTGGAGAAGTACTCAAGGCGTGCATCATCAGCATCTACTATTGCTTCTGCATCAAAGCGCTCATAAACCTGTAAGATTATAAAAAAGTTAGTAAACCAAAAGGTGAGCCTCATTATCTACTGAAACTTCCCAATGAAAATTGTATCTCTAGTTAACCAAAAATTAATTAAACGATTAATTAATTGCGTTACTGATGTGGTCTATGCGAGACTTTCAGAAGAATAGATTACGCCTAAGTCGGATCCCTAAACAAGCATTTGATGCGTACAAAAGAAATGCATGCATCAACGATATACTGGCAGTTGACATCGTACTTAGACACGCCTTTAGAAAAATACTTTCAAATGCTCCCCTCATTACACTGAAGCAACCCAACGGTCCCACTCAATCACACCTGCTGCGGGTGCGTGCTATGTAACATGATGATGTGATGTCTCACTGCAATATTAGGAGGCAGCATGCCCGATGCCTCACCTACTCACAATAGGTTGACCAACGAACACCACTACCCATTCTGGATGGTACCATTCTTGTCGATTCATTGTTCGAAGCCTCCACCCACCCACAATGGTTTGACAAAGAGCACCAATACCCATTCTTGATGGTACCATTCTTGACAAATCAAGCAAAACAATGATCTAGAAACTTAGAGGGGATTTGATCAGGTGACCTGGAGCCACAAACAACAAATTACGAGCCCCAGCACCACATCTAGCATGCCTACAACAGCGACATAGCTTCAACATGGTTTCCCAGGACAAGCATCTCTCTAACTACACACATAACGTCCAATTCTAGTCCCCTTGATCTTAAACATTGTGCTTCACATCAGTAGTAGGTAAATCTCCATTTCTCAAAAAATAAAAAATAATACTTTGATGTCTTGCAAGACATCAGTCTTTTGACTCATACTGGAGTTATTTTCCAGAAACTTACTCTATCTCAAACCATTAATGTTTGAATAAACAGGATGAGTTACCAACCTGACGCACTTGAAGCAACACTTTAGGAAGAACACCTTTATGCTCACATAACAACTTTACCTGCACAGAAATTAACAACACAGAAATTAACTAAAAAAAAAGAGATACTCTCTCTCTCTCTCTCTCTCTCTCTCTCTCTCTCTCTCTCTCTCTCTCTCTCTCTCTCTCTCGCGGTGGAGATCACAGAAACAATACGTATTAATGATTCAGTATGCAAACATGTGGGCGGTAATCTTGGCAGGGATTTACCTTCTGATCACCAAGTGTTATTTGTTTATTGCTGAATACATGTTCGAATAGGTCTGGTTAATCAAGAGGCAACAACTGAATGCTGAATGCTACATTTATCGAACTGTTTGGTAATTGAACCGAATGAATTGCCTAATTATATATATTACCATTTTGACCTTGAAACAAAGATACAATGGACTTTGAAAAAGATAATTGTTTAATTCTATTTGAGGATGTACCAAAAAAGTCACCTTTCCTTTTTATTTCAGTTTTTAGAGTTGATTGTCTATAATAACCATTTTAATTGTAAGAGAGAAAATAAAACAAGTCACATCAATTTGACACGACTCATGTAAAGTCAACAGGGGACTCTCCTTTGGAAATGAAAGGAGTAACAATTTTTAAATTGCTTCATTCAAAGCTGAGCATTTAGCAAGATCTCCTAAAAAAATTTAAAACTTCAGGTTTATGAATATGCTAGAAGTACAGAGCAAATAAAAGGAACGTCTACATACCTTCCCTCGGTAATTAAGGCAGTGGTTATTGAACAAAGCATTGATTTCTGTTTAAAAGAAAAAAAAGAAAGAAACAGGTTACAAAACAAATCCCTGATCAAATAAAGAAGAAACATTTTACAGTATTTTCTTTATCTCAACAAAATGCTTTATAACTTCTTTAGCTTGGTTGCTATTCCCCGCCTCTTATCAGGAATATAAATCAGAAGTCAAGGACAGGGGTGTAATGATTTGAGTCAAGGTGAGCCGTGTTTAGGCTTGCTCAAGCTTCAGTAAATTCCACACAAGGTTGAAATAAACTTTGCTTTTGTCAAGAACATGACATGACATAAATAAGTAGATATTGTCGCGTTCTCTCCACTTTACAGAGAACATGTGATGACCACAACTTTTTATTGTAATAAGAGCACAAGATAGTGAGGTGATTGTTGGCACGGGATTTTCTCGTGTCACCCAATGGTAAAACAAGTTAAAATTTGTGTTCATTATTGTATGTGATTCATTAAAATACCATAACAAATTTTACAATAATCTTGAACCTTAAGCATTAATATCGTCATACTCCAGGTAAGATAAAGCTGGACAGTCATTTTTTCAGTTTGAAAATCCATGCTTCTACTGCAAGAGACCAGTTCCTCTACCTTTGCATCACCAGGCTATGAACATGAAGGTCAATACAGAGGCCAAAAACCTTATTTGGAAGAAGACTACTTAATTAACAATCTGTTTTCAACATAGTTTCAAAGCGATCAATAAAGTCTGGGTTCTTCATAGGGCCCAAAGTGCCATATAGAGTTGAATACATTTATCTCTGAACTCAAAAAAATAATTTTATAGAGGAGATTAACATTTTAAGTTCCCAAGTGTGAAGACTTGTTACCTGGGTTTACATGAGAACCTAAAATAATAGTCTGTCGATAGAACTGCGCTTGTGCATCTAAATACCTAGGATGCAGACAGATGAAGAAGGTCAAATACACACATACGCACCCACATAAAAATGATGGGACTTAACATAATCAATTTCGCTGAAATGTAACCAAGAAGAAGAAAAACACAACCACACATCCAACTATAACCAAAAAAGGAAAATATACAAGAAATGTTCACACCAACAACCACAAGCCACTCATCAACCAAAGACAGATCAAAAAGCAACATCTTAAAACCATACCACTGTCTTATGCGCATAATGTTAGTTCCATGCTGTTTTGATGGTATGCGGTTCAACTTTTCAACAACAGTATTGACATGGGACCAGTTCTGAAACGGGAGATAAACAAGGAAAAATAATTTGAGAGATTAACAGGCTTAAATACACAAACATTAAACTTTTTGCAAGTTCATTCACACTGGTTACCTGCATTGCTATAATATCTGCATGATCAATAATCAACACCTGTTTAAACACAACTCCTCATTTTAATATAAATTTGTAATAGAGATAACAAAGATGAAAGAAAAAAAAGGTGATTTCATGTTTCCAAGAACAACTACTCAATCAAGATAAAGTACCTCAATAGAAGAAAGATAATCAACGTCTCTTTCCTTTTCTACTTCAGCTTCACCGATTTTCTAATAGAAGCAGACAAAGAGATCTAAAGTTATGCCAACTGAAAATAATTACCAGGCTTACCAGCTAAGTCTAATATTCTTATGACGTGCGGTAACATGGACATCTATAATACAAAAAGATATTAAGGAGTTGTGGCTAATGTGAGGACCTTGCATTTGTTCGTAGTGAATGGCTAGAAAAGGATTCATGTAGCTGTCACCAAGTGAGGGAATAAGAGGGAGTTGAGTTATGTAAAGTGAGATAAGTGACTGTCAAGTTCTTAAATTTGAAGAAGTGTTGACATTCAAGTTTCGAGCAAGTGGCTGTATATTTTTACACTCAAAGTTCTCGAGTTTAATACTCCCTCCGTCACCTTTTAAGTGTCCTGCTTCTTCAAAAAGCACTCACAACTTTTGAGAAACGGGACACTTAAAAGGTGATGGAGGGAGTATTAGTTTCTGACACAAGTATTATTGAACTCTTGATGGGTTTATATCTCTCGACATTTCTGTCCACTCCATATTCACATCATTCAATTTGAAGGACATCTGAATCCAGATAATGTTGCTGTCGTGCTATTTGGAAGGTACGTAAGGAATCATAAATTATTACGAACTGGAATATGAAAATTGGAGCCAGGATAGCGCAAAATATGTTTGTTGAAATTCTATTGAAAGAAAACCAGATGATCAAGTCAAGAAGTCATCTGGTCCAATGGTACCAACCCTCCTCTCCAAAGTGGGAGGTCAACTTTAAAAAGTTTCCATCTCGCAATAAATTCTCATTTATGTTAGATAACATTTGCATTAAAAAATCATAACAGCTGCATTACTTGCCCCCATACTCTTAATTATTATTTTTTGCTATGCATTTGTAAAAACAGATTCCTTTCTGTTGAAGCTAGAAACTGACAACTGAGAGAGAGAGAGAGAGAGAGAGAGAGAGAGAGAGAGAGAGAGAGAGAGAGAGAGAGCTCTCTCTAAAA
>JAOTQG010089167.1:0-13782 GCA_025631175.1 Iris virginica
ACACAATGCTACGGGCTTAACACCTAGCCGAGAAGCCAATGCATATGACACAAAAGAATGCGTGGCACCCGAATAAAAAAAAACAGTAGCATCGATGGTACATAGAGAAAGTATACCTGTTACTACATTTCGGGACCCCCTAGCTTCACTTTCAGCAACACTCATTACTTTCCCCCGTTGAGCTGAACTCTGTGTAGTCCCGCTAACATTCCCAGCCCTTCCGGTCATTGCTGCTCTTCTATCGGGTCTTGGACAACTCTTATGGTGGGATCACGAATGATAGATCGTGACAGATCGTGACAGACGGTACTGTTCATCAGATTTTACTGTTCACCAGATGGTTTAGATGAGATATATGAGTTTTTTTGTAAAGTCTCTTATACCCCTAGTCCCCCCCCCCAATTTAGTACCCATTTGCTGCCTTTCCCGCCAACAGTTGCTGCGTATTTGTACGGTCCCCGGTTGTGTCTTCATATGTAGTGTTTACACAAAACTTGCGGATGTATAAAATGCAGTTCTGGTCTTATATCGTTTGCAATGCAAGTGCGAAAAGAGTATATACAGAATCAGGTGGAAGCTGGGAATTACTAGAAATTGGAATTCAATAGCCTTAAACCAAACAGTCTCGCCTAACGAACGAGGGGATTACAAGTTCAGGGTCCCAAAACAAAACGGAAATGATGGCTAGGGAAACATATTACAGACGTAATACGCCATCTCTGCGAACCCTTGATGATAAATATTAAAGTACAACATACACTTCCTCCTACCAACATTACACAACAAGCATCTGCATGCTCTTCTTCGACCTTCGTTCAACAAAAACTTCTAATTGTGCGCTTATAAATGGGGCCTGTTAATGAACGAATTCAAAGTAGTGAGCATTGAGGTGGACATTTCAAATGAATTCTATTTACGAAATTGTGTAGGGAAATCTTTGCTAACCTGTCAAACCTAATTGCAGGCCCGTCGCAACTGATTAACCCCATCCTATGAGGAAGTCCTTGGTCTGCAGCTCCGCCGGTTCATCCTTGTCTCCAGTCGGAGCGAACGGAATGCACTCCTCACCTTTTGACGCTTTCGCACTTTTGGCACTGTCAATCGCTACGTCTTCAACTTCCTTTTCCCCATCTGCTGCCTTATTTCCCTTCTCCGTCACAACGTTAACAGCCAACGCCAGTTCCAAGTTCGGTGTTTTGTTGGGCCTCACCATTTCATCTTTGCGTGGGGAGGCGATGTCCGTGATGGAAAAGTCTGGGAACCCTTCTTCTTCTTCAGTTGTTGCTTGGGAGATAACCTCTTCTTCTTCTTCGTTATACACATCGGCCGCAGGTGGGCCATCATCGGAATCGCTGTCTGTGAGGATAATCCACTCTTCATAGGCGTAGGGCGAATAACGCGGGCGAGAGGCGTTCCGGGCGCGAAAATTTGAACGGTTTCTAATGCGGCGGCCTGGTGAAAACATCGTCTATCACTATCAGTTATGTGGGAGTTTAAAAGCAAGTAGGGTTGTGGGTATCCGAGAGAATGTGACATGAAGACAAAAGGAACCTGCGGGATGTCCCTTTTGTAGATAAACCAGAAGGTGTGGTGAGGACGCTGCCGAGTTGCTTTTTGCGTGGACCCAAACAACTTTTGAATATCCCGCTTCCCTGCTCAAAACTTTGGCGCCTAAACCCTTTTTCACAATTGTTTGAAACACGTAAATGTCAACCGTGCTTTTCATCATTGAACACGGATGGTTTCTGTTCAATCATAAACATATTCGCAGAAAATAAAAAAATGGCCCAATATATTATTAAATTATTGCCTAGTATATATTTATGTCCTAATTGGAACCATATATAAACAATTTTCAGCTATAGACTTGTGCATGACCATGTTTACTTTTACAATGCCATTATGGTTTCACAACTATTTACTTATCTACGCAAATTGATCAAATATTTGATTACACGGTGAACAATTTAATAATCGGTGCAAATTGAACAATAGTTGTTGAGTTCATATATATGAGTCATTTTCAATATTTTTATAGATTCAGGAGATCGATACAAATATAAAACGGTATGTGGATTGACGATGGATTTTGGTATAACTGTTTGCTATACGATGACAATATAAATACCATTAGTTGTGTTCCCATTACCTGTATTATGAGAGTGATAATTAACGCAGTCTTCAAATTACATAAGCGGCTAAGACGTACTTCAATTGCCCAAAATTGAAATATAAGTGAGCATTAATGCACCTTTGATTCCTAAGTTCCATTCAACACTACAAGCTAACATGCAAATTACTACTTCTGCACAAAAAACATAGCCGCTATCCAAAGCTGCATCACGGTGACATCCAAATTGAACGCTTGGAACATGAAAACATTACTAACTTGACTGATGTAATTGTTGCATACCCATGGTTCACCATAAATGGAGTATCACTGTTGGTCTCTCATAAACTTCAAGAAGTTCAATACAAGGTCCAGCCTTTCAATGCGACGATTGCAGTCGGCATACCGCCATTCCAGTATGCCCCACGATGGATCGATTGAACCCAGGTTAAACCCCGGTAGTGATGGGAAGAGGGAACCTAAACGACCACGCGCAAACTCTTCCAATCTGTTAAGGCGCCTATTTATGTCGTCCATCATCAAGAACAGAGCCTGGGAGTTGATTGTGCTCTCTTCCGTCGCAAGCACGGATCGAGGACTGCCCATGTGTTGTTGATACATTTCCACACTTGTATCGGTGCTATCCCAATATAACATACAATTAGAAACGGGCATTGTGGACAATGAAACCATGTGGAACTGAAAATAGGTATTGGCTCACCTTCCTGTTAACGTAGCGGCATTAGGTACCACTTCCAAGTGAGGATTTGCAGCATTCACCGGTGTCGCATTTTCCAGGAGACTATTCTCCCCCTCGTTTGTCAATGGGATCTCATCGTTGTCCGGAATTCGAGTCATTGACCGGGTTATCGGTCGGTGGGTTACTCCAGTTTTACCCCTGCCTCGGCGATTAGCCATGGAGCGCCATGTTGAGTAATATCCGTGACCAGACATTGGTTCTTCAGCTTGCCTTGAAGCTATCACGCCGGTGCTCACACATGCTCTATTTGATGGGGCAAACGAGTGCGTGGTTACGTGCGAATACCATACGTGTGTCACTAATGTGTCCACTCCCCACTGGTCAGAGTGTCTTACAGGCCGATTTCCATCCAAGCAGGATTTCATGATTTCCAATGTTCTGATCCGCATGCTCTAGCCTGCGCAATTAATGGTGTGCTCTCATGTACGGTAGTATGTGGCCAAAAACAAGCCTTCATCAACATTTAACGTGGCCTAACATATCCTTTTATATCTATCGAGGTTATCTAATCCGGAATTTTTGAATATTACATAGGAGAAAACAAAATATAATCCATTTGAGATATAAACAATACTCCTAGTTGCAATTAACCAGACTGTTATATTACAACTTACATATTTTAATAGACAGTGGTAATATGACTTAACGTGAAAATTTTTTGGTTGTACCATAAACTTCAATCGTAATTGAATGTAAGTGGTTTGTCCATTAACCTCAAATAAATTGTAGTGGCCATCCCGCCACAAAAGGAACCTTATGATAAGAAAAGGTAGTTTCCTCATTTGCCATTATTGGGTACTCTTTCACATCGACTTTTGATATTTCCTCATTAATATCCGGACCTGGAAGTCACTTTTCATTTATGGCATTTGGCCCATCTACATGCAACTACTTTACATAAATTCATGGAACCCAAAAGCAGAACCTTTTCATTATATAACCATCCCTTTGGTTCCCATACATCGTCATTTTCACAAAAGGGCAACCAGCTTTTCTCCTTCTAAAAAGGTTTACTCCATTATTTGCCAAGTACCCAAAATGCCACCCACACGTGCATTGTCCTCTTCAAGTCGCAGGCGTGGGGGAATTGATGGTCTACTGCATGTGGTTCGCCGGGCAATACCACCTCCGCGAATGAAAGCAGCACAAACACCACCTACACACTATGGTCGAGCGCTTAGTAGGTTTTATAACCTAGATGTTTTGGTAGCCATGGGTATGGTTCATGACGTTCAAGGAATTACCCGCGTGACTCCAAAAAAATTATCACTATGTTGTGGAACCCCCCCATGTTTGGACTTGATCAGCCAGTTAGATGTCCCACTGGACTCAAATGGGACGGAGGGGTTGCTGAAGGATTCGCCCATTGCAGCTATTGATGCTACTAACCTTCCCTTACGTTTGGTTAATGACTATGTTTGTCCACTTCTCTAGTGTCGTAGAATATATCGACTAGTTATGTGGTGCTACTTATAGGAGGAATTGTTTGCAACGTTAGGATAGACTCTCCGAGTATTATCAAAATATATATGCATTATGTTTAATATGGGGGCTATATCCACCACTGAATGCCTGGGCCCGTGAGGCCTATAATGGCCACTCTTCGAAAAATATTGAGTGCCTCAACTTCAAGTCATATTATAACGATGAACATACAACCAAATTGCCTACATTATTAATATTATGAGCCGCTACTCTCATTTTTAAGAACATAAAAAATGAATACAAAAAATATATGTGGCGTTCCGCAATTGATAAAAACCTGGAGACGTTTGTTTTGGGTTGGTTCGTTGTTTTTACGATAGATAATATTTTGCATATTCACAGTACAGAGGAAGCGTGTTAATCTTAATTAAAGTACCATTAAACCACGGTGAAGTACACAATAAGCATAAATTGCTACACAGGGATATGACCCAACGTATGGCATTTGAAATCTAGTCACCCTACTTCGGGTAGCTGGTACCCTTATCAACCAACCATCCTTCACTTGTACCAGCCTTACCCCAACCGTTGGAATCTTTGGTTCCATCCTTCTTGTAGATATATTTCTTTTTTGTTGCCTTCACGGCTGCTTCCCATGGCCCCCACTTCTTCGACAAGTGGTTTGCAAGAGCCTGGTGTTGTAGATCGGAGAATTTTTGGAGGAAATCTGGGTGCGTGAAAGTAGGATACTCCAAATTCGGTGCCATGTGCTTCAGCTTGTAGTTGTGAGATTTCGCCACACCTTGAGCGTGCTGCAAGATTGAGTTGTAGGTACGTAGTTTCTGCTTCCTGTTGGTCTTACATGGTGGGAAAGGACAGAGGAATGACTCCTCGGTCATCAAGTCCTGCTGAACCTTTAGCCGTCCAGTCCACAAGTTGCTCTCTTCGGCCAACGCCATTGCTTCAAACTCAAGGTCATCAATGTCTTCTCGGGACAACTCTTCATCTTCCTCTGATGATGCTGTGGGTGAAATTGGCATATCGTGTCCCATCTATTCACTGTGATGATTTACGTTACAATAGATAAGGGGAGTAATGTGTGCCCTAAAGGGTGTGTTAAATAGAAACACATGGGGTAAAGTTTCCACAGTGAATAGCAATCAATTGAACCGGCCTTGAATTCGAAGCAGTGTTGGTAGTTGGAAGTCCAACCGCATTAACACTTGGAGTGCAATCGAGAAACTTCTTATGACAGCATGCATTTTCCCGATACATTGGAGTAAAGGAAGATCAAATGGTGCAGGGCTATTAGGATTCACTATAAGTGGAGAGTGCCAATTGAATGTGACGTGATGATTACTCTCGACTTTTGGAGGCCATTAGTGGTGTACTCACAAGCTCACAGCTCTACGGCGCCCTTCCATTAGGGTTTCATATACAGCAGCATGTGGTTCACAATTGTACATTGTAGAACCCCATGCAAGCATTAATGTTGCATGGGGTTGATGCGTGTACACATGGTAGAGTTTTGTTTGACGTCATATACTACATATGGACAACCAGTCGTGATGCTGGCAATTGAAATAAACATTGCTAAATACTACTACATTATTAAACTTCAAATTTATATATTCTCTTTGTACCACCTCATAATTACAACTCAGAGCTCTAGCGAGTTATGCAGGACTTCGCCTAACGGGTATTCATACACGCACTTATATACCCTTGTAGATATATATGTTTTCATCTACATTTTTTAAATGTTCAATCTGCTTTGAGTTTGCCCATTCCATGTTCAACCAGGTGACATGGAAGTCCATCTCTACTTGTTACTAATCATTGGCAACTTTAACCTTGTTCGAAACTATGCAAATATTTTCTTTTTACATTTGTTTAAAGTTATGTATTAATGATTCATGCTATAAATATCCTCCTTGTAATATATAAAAGGAGGCAACATGTTATTAAAAAGTTGGGATCTTTGACTGTGCTTAATTATTTTTTTTTCCTAAATTAAACAAGTCTAATATTCTAATAGTACAAACATGTCATATCCTTAATTTCAATGAACGGGAATGATTAAAAAATGTGACGGGAGAGTATTAATTTATATTGCGTCGTAATTTCACAAATATTTATTATCGTACGCTGTATTAACTACTATGTGAATACAACTGAGAAGTAGTTGTTGTCCGTGTTGGTTGATAAGACCCTTTTTATTTAAATTCAAGCATTTTGTTCAAACAAATAAAACAAAAATTAATCCGTACTTGAATCACTTCTACAAGAAATACAAACATCTATTTGAAACAATATAAACAATTTATTAAATTAACTTGTTGATATCGCTTGTATTTTTTATATTTATACATTTAGTTACATTCAATTATAATTCCATAAATGAATAAAAATTATTCAATCATTGATTTGGGGGGCCCTGGGCGGTCGATCACTTTGCCCATTCCGAGGGACAGCCCTGATCATGAAGTAGGTAGATATGTTACTTCATCCACATATTACTTTTAGATTTCAAGCATTGTATACCCCAAATTATGTTTGATATGTTTCTAATTGTTGTATTGAAAATGTATTCTATTCTCACATTTATCTCCAATTTAGTATAATATCTAGCTTGTTATTCTTCTGGCCATCAATTAATAGTTTAACTATAAAATCCCAGCATTTAAATGTGGGGAGTATTTTACTGATTAGGTGGCTACACAAATCGAGTGTAGATGGCATGGTTTTCTTAGGGTCACCCTCTCGTAGTTTAACGGATTAACCGTGATCACCCACGGTCGTAATATCTGCAAATGAAGCCAATAATATAATCATTTACTACGAGACTCCATTAACCAGGGATGATGGTTAACAATGGGCAATTAATGAGTTATGCTCATTTATTGGCTTGAAACCCTTGTAGAGAACTACCAAAGGTGGGGCGTACCTTTTAATTGGTTATATAGCCACTACTTCTGCACATATAACCTTGTGAACTATACCCTCCTCTCCCACCTTGCCATCATAAACTGCAGTTCAACGAACAGATACATCCAAAATGGTGCGCACACGGGCTATGTGCGTGGCACAGCGCATGCGTGGAGAGAGTCCTCCCCCACTCCCAGTTGTCCGTCGGGCTTTACCCCACAAAATATCCAAAACAAGGACACCCCGTCGCCCTACAATGGGTATAGACCCGATTATGTCACATAGCCCACACATAGATACTTCCAAAACATTGGAAGTGGCGGGTGGTTTAGGCCACCAGCCAACTACATTTGCTACTCCCAGCTGTGGTGGAACCCCACCCTATTTAGACCTAATCAGTCAGTTGGAGAAAGGGGGAGCCAAAAGTGTAGTTGACCGTGTCGCTACTACCATGAAGGTGGATGATGCTGTTATCGCTGCAGATCCACTTGGTAGAGGTAATGTAGTAGCAAGTAATATATTGGCCGACTAGGATACACATATCTTCATGCACTGTTGTACATCTGCCGGTACCGGATAAAGAAAACTGTATTTATTAACTCCGTCGTTTTATTTTTCTTCTAGGTACTAAACTAATGGAAGGGCAGCCCCTTCAGCCAGTCAATGTTTAGGGTTGGAGCAAATGGTTCTTATAAGCGCAGTTATTGGGTGGCATGAGAGTCCTGGGACAGGTTGGACTGTGCTGAGATTTTTCATGGGAATGGGCCAGTATTCCATGCACCTGGTGGAATGCTAGTGGTAGCATTTGATTCGGGCTGACTACCATGGGGTGTGTTTTGGTGGTAAACTGGCAGTACCCTCGACACAGGCACCGCTTTGCTGTGGTGATTGTGTACCCAATGGCGACGGAGCTGCTCATCCGGGATGCTCATAAAAACCTTTCGATGGAAAGGGTCCTTGAAGCTAACACACGCTTGCGCGAACGAGTATTCATCTAAACCGGTCATTCGACACAACAGTGCCATACACTGATCAAGGGTGGGGATTGGTCCTTCCCCAAGAGACCCTGAGACTGTGCTCTGAGAATTTCTGCGAAGGCGATCCTCAGTTTTTGCTGCATTGGCAGCTTGCATGGATTTTAAGGTTGCCATAAATTCTTCATCACGTCCACCACTACGCTGCTTTTTATTTGGGTTGTTACCTAAGGGGAGGCGTGCTGAGAATGGTTCATTGAGTTCGTCCGGTTGACCATTTAAATCGAACGGTACTCCACCCGAGTTAACACCTGCCATCGGCGTAGTTCCATGGCTGCCCGTGTTTAGCGCAGTTCCCATAGAGCTAGTGGAGTACTCACCGGTGGCCACTTGACCATCAAAAATTTTATGCAACGTCTCAAAGTTTGGCAAGGTCTCATACCTACAGGTAGAACAAGAAGTGAAAGCTGAAGGATGTCAACGTCTATCGTAGGACCCTGAGACAGGGAAGGCAGTTGTGAAAAGTTGAAGGAATGGAAGAGAAAATACGCAAGAAGTAGACTGCTAGTTACCTAAACATGCAGCAGTCTTTGTCCGCCTAGAAACAAAAGACACGGAGATAATAATTAGGAGGCGGAATGAGAAGAGGATGACAATGCAGTGGCTTAAAGAAAGGCAGGACTATACCTTCGCGAGATTATTCCACCAGTCATCCGACATGATTGGAATGTTCAACACATGATTCCATCCCATTCCGGTTGTCTTGTTCTTTAACTTCATGAAGTCAGAATATTCCTTCTTAATTCGACCCCGCTTGGTGTCAACTTGTTTAACAGTCAAAGTAGAGTTGAACCTAGCATTGATTGCTGCAGTTATGGTTGGCATAGCACTATGATGAAGCACCCCTCCATTAGCCCGATTCGGATTCTGTTTTTCATATAGCATAAGTTCTAGAAGGTATTCGGTCATTGCCGACGACCATGTCGGGCCACTGTTTGTATAAAAGTTTGCTTTGAAAGGATTCTCGTCTGGTTTTGTATTTCCTTTGGCTTTACCCTTTCTCTTTGTCATGGGAGTCTGGGTGGGCGGATGTGTGGAGGGCTGAAACTCGGGCTGAGCAACATTGTTGCTACTATACTGATTCATATTCATGGGCACTCTAAAAAAAGCCATTGGATCAATTGGAAATGATGGTTGGCCTTCAGAAGTGTTCGGAATCGTGTTACCATACCCAACAGTATCCTCATCCCATAGTAGCGGATTTGTATTGCTCTATGGAAATAGCCAAATGGAGGCCCTCATTAGTGGCTATCCGAGTGTATATTGAATGCATTAATTTATCAAAACTTCAACTTCTCAAACTAAACAGTAATGGACATGTTATTTGCAATGTAAATGATCACACAGCCAATGTATTTAAGTAGACCGACCGTTAGTGTTATCCCATGATTAGTATTCTAAAATTTAGCAATAACAACTTGTTTATATTAACTGATGAAGGAATGTAAGAGTGTATATACAAGAGCACAAGAGTAGACAGTCAATTAAATATACAAATAACAGGAGTATGCATCGGGCCACAACTTGTGGAACCCTAACCCTAGATCTAAAAGCGAGTGAATAGAAATCCATACCTGGTGTGGATGGGACATGGAAACGTAGTTAGCAGCGGATTGCTCAAGCAAATGTGGTGGAGTGGGTCTTTTCCTCTTCAATCGATACTTTCGAGGTGTTCTCCTGCTAAGTGGAAAAGTAGCTGTTGAATTGAAGGACATGAGTAGAACTGTAGTTGAATGGGCAACCTAGGTTCTATATAAGGGCAATTTGTTGGATAATAGAACACGGATGCGGTTGAGGAAGGTTAATTATGAAATTGGCTTAAAGGGGATGTGATTGAGAAGCCAGAGTTCAGAACTGCAGTCGGTTCATGGAAAATGGGGAGCAGTCGGGTGGTTGTATGCAGAACACAGGTCTTTAAAGAGGCGAAGAAGTTCAGGTTTTGGGATGAACCCGTACAGCTTCAGCAACGATCAGGCGGCCGGAGTGAATGCCTGGTGCGCAGTGGTAGGGCATCTCCCAATTGAATGTTTGTATCATTGAAGATACGGCGTCGTAAATGACGATAAAAACCCCCCTTGGTGGCCCAGCTCAAGTTTAAAAACAATTGATGGTGTTTGCGTGGACAGAGTACTCCAGAAACAAACAGTGTCTATTGCCTATGGTAATGAAATTATTAGCACGTCTGTTCATACTATACCGGATACTTTTCAAGTGATTGGTTTAAAATCGAAATTAACTCCCTCGCTATTCAACAAATATAAACATAGATCACGAGACATAGCACATACCATCCATCCTGATCCCATTGCAGGTGCTATAGTTTGTGACAACTGTAATCAAATAAACTGGAGCGTAAAAGGATAAACGGAATACATAATATTTTAACACAACTATTGAAGTAACCACTTTTACATTGATTGTTAAGATATGATTACGACGTGGACACTAATGAATGATATTTTGAAAATCTCTAAGGTATCGATTATCATGGAGTTGCAAGGTCGCAACATATAGTACGCAAATGCCTTCAAGTCAAAAAATAACCAACAATAAATATATTGCAAAAACTACAAACACGATGAATTCAATAAACTCCATAAATTGGGTCCTTTTTGTATACAATATGTTGTTTCAAAGGCAGACCTCAATTAAACAGGTGATAACTCTCTTTAAAAATGCGAGTGGTTGATGGGTAATTTAGGCATACAATTTAAATAAAAAGAATTTGTTTCCCTCCGACCATGCATGTTCAGTAATGTTCCTATTCAACACTAACGCTCGTTGCGACCATTTATAGTAGAGGTTACATGGGTGGTGGTAGAAAGCTACCGTTCGTAGAGCTAGTAATCGCAAATCAACTATTGTGATTTGTGGCCTAACGCCCTTATGGTGAGGCAGAGAAGAACTTGTCTCTCAAAAACGAACAAGTACATAAATTTTATAAAAAAAAAGAGCAAATGCAAGTAAAGCGTAATATCTTGTTCGTACATCTAATTAGCTCAAATCAAATATTCAACTAACAAACCAAATAAAGTAGGATTGAGGTCAACACAAGCAACAAAGCCGGTATATGCTTGAAAAACACAAACCGAGCAAAAGGAAGGAAGGAAGACAACCACTTCCCTCCACGAAACAAGCCCAAAATACCCAAGTGATCAGTAGAAATTAATGTTCTGCTTATTTGAAAGCGTACCGATCAATCATTCTTTATACTGTTGTCGTTAATTTACAGTATGAGGTTGGAGCACTCCCCCTTTCAATTAATTGTATATTAAGGTGAGATTCATAAGTGAAGAAGTGCAGGTTAAGTCATGGCTCCGTGGATGGAGAAACAAGAACATGGATAAACTGCATTACTTCCGATTATTACGTGCAAGCCTTCCAAACAACGAAAAATGAATCATCAATTAACTTGCATTGCGAGTCTTGATCCATAGTAAATAAGGACATTTTATGGTAAATTTTTTGCAATGCACAACAATAGTTCATAATTGCTTTTGAAATCTTACAAATTTAAAAGATTAGGTGAACAATAATTGGGTAAATTCAAAAAATACAGTAGTGGACACCCCCCTCATCGTTTTCGGCCTGATTAATAACAGTGGCATATGTATCTGGAAAATAATAACGTATATTGCAAGACACCAAAATATCTATAATAACCTTTTCTGGTAAGTGAATACCAAACTTGGGTGAAAGTTGGGAAGGAGGAATATTTTTTTAAGAAAATATTACAAGAATATGAATTTATGGTGAGTTAACTAGTCAGATGCTCTCAAATGACGACTAGTAAAAGCCAGTGACCTACAACCTGGGACGTAAGAACTAAGCATTTATAATTTATAATAAAAATTATCTAATAAATATTAAATAATAAAGGAGTTATAAATAAAAAAGTAAAATTTATTAGATAGCCTCAGCTAATAAAAATATTAAAATTTAATATATGGTAAAAGAAAACAAATATAATGTTACGGAACTAAAAAAGCAAAAGAAGAAAAAAAAAAAAAACAACAAACAAACATACACCTGCTCCCCCTTCCTCCAAACTTTTGTCTCTTACGCATCTACATTTTTGTCGACACTCCAACACAAATTTCCTTACATATTACTATTTATTTGAGGTGGTTCTCACACAAACTATAGAAGGTAAAAAAAAAACGTGACCGGAATATTAACGGTTTGAAATTGATGGTAGAAGCATATAATTGGGTGGTTAGAATACTTTTTAATTGAAGGTGGAATTTGGATACTGATGGTACGCATTAAATGTCGAGCGTGAAGTTGGATATAGAATACCAATACCAACGTTTACCACACGAAAGGTCAAACATTAAAGGCTGGGTTAGCCCCCACCTGCGTCTGCAAATGGGGTCCTTGCTTTATATACATATTAAAAATTAAAATGGCTGATTGTTGCTTTGTTTTGAGTCCGGGTTCGACGCATTGGTTGTGCCTGGCATCATTAATGTTTCTGACGGGCTTGCAGTTCAGCATTTTTTTTTTGGGGGTTACAAGTAGCATTTACAGTTTAGGGTGAAAGCTATACGGAACGAGCATAGATGATATAGCATTTGGGAAATAGATAATCCATCTGTATTCCCATTTTTCCTGTGCAACAGAGCTCTTGCCAAACTACAACCGGAGAAATGAAATCCAAAGGAGATGCAGGCCCCCGATTGGGTACTGGTCGACGTGCTAGAGATAGTGAAAGAATTTCACACCGCCCCTTGACGAGGTCAATGACGCGACAAAGGAACGTGGACGCTATTCCGATCGTTTGCGAGGTCACACCAAACCAGGCGATGGGGAAAAAATGGGAGGTGCAGATCAGGAGGGGGAAGAAGGCAACTTCACAATAAATAGTAGCAGGTAATTGCACTTTGTTTGTGGTCCGTTACTTGCCAAAATTCTTCATTATATCATCGCTTAAAGTTTTCATTTTGCGATTTTGCACGGGTTAGCAACAATACAACCCAAATGTCAACACAGGATGTGCAAATGCATCGGGCCGTTATGGAGGGTGAACTAACCGCGCACACCGAGTTGCATTTGATGGATGCCGATATCAACAACCGCATACACAGGCTAGAAGATTTTGCCCGTTCTCGTCTAGGTCCTCGCTTTCCACCACTTCCGGCTATAGACACTGGTTCGTTGAACCCGTCATGGGGTATTCTGGAGTGGCAGTATTTTGACTACAATCGCCGCATTGAGCGCTTGGAAGGAGTTTTGAACCTATTGGAATGACTGAATGGTTCACACCAGAATGGAAGATCGCTTGTGTCGGTATTTCCCATGTGGGTGTTGTAACGATTACTATGCTTTTCAATTCCGGGGGTGTGAAGTACTTGGTAGTATCCAAATTTTTGGGTTTGGGATGTAAAATATTTGGGAACTAATTATGTATTTGCAAGTGGTACCACTTTGATAGCGTAGCCATCAAATTGGGAACTAATTATGTAAAATATTTGGGAACTAAAATTACTATGCTTTTCTATTTATGACGTAGCCATGTTTGTTTC
>JAOTQG010089278.1:0-13782 GCA_025631175.1 Iris virginica
AAACCAACACAAAACAAACACAAAACACAAACAAAAACAAAACATATCAAAAAACCCCACTTCCAAACACACCCTAGTGTGACCTTTGTGTCACACCGGTTTCATAAAGATGCATGTGGGGATGGTCATGGGATGTTGAGTCAAAGGGGTCGAGATTGCATGGATCACTTGTGTCAACAGTCCATAATCTTTTGGGGCCTTTCGCGGTCCTCTAGTTTGTGTAGCCATTAATCCTAGTGTAGTCAATGAGATCTGTTGACCTTGTATAAGGAGCCTATGGTAGGTGCAGCAGACCATGTAGATTACTTCTTCGATTGAGAGAGAGAGGAACTAAAGCCCTAGCCTTTTGTCGAACAGGGGAATTGGGCCAGTGAAATGAGCGGAAGAATCATGGAACTGTAGGATATAAGGAATGTCCAGTAAACCTCGTTCCTAGCCTGTGTAGATCGAAAGGGTCCTTCCAATCCGGTAAACCTTGTTCCTAGAGTACTTTGAGTATTCTAGAGCGTTGTAGAAGTTATCTTATTCGTAGTAGATGGTAATGGAATATTCCAGAATATTTTAAGAAACAATATCTTGGATTGTTTGTATAGATTATTCTAGAATTAATCATTGTCATCATAAGGATCAAACAGATTCAGTAGTGTTAAGATGGTAGGATCCTTGAAATGTGTTGGATAAAAAAAATATCTAAGAATGTATCTCCGCAAGTAATACACGAGTTTTCTTTCTTTTCCAGCTTTGTGCCCTCGAATAGGTGGAGTTGCCTAGTGTAGCTGCTAGGATCGTCATACATTGTTGTGATCAAGACTTGGGATAAATGGCTAGGAAGGCTCGCTAAGGCTAACAAGTTGGCCTTAGTTTCCCTAGGGTTTGGGGATAGAGATGGGGCTCAAACCTTAAGTTCGTGACATTTTGGAATCATGTGATTCATGTCTGTTGTTACTTGCCTGAAAAGTTTTGAATTTGAGATAAAGTGTCCAAATCATATGGGGTTAAGAACTGTATCTCACTATCTCTTAATTTTTTCATTTATAGTGTGCTTAACAATTGTAGACATCACTGCTGAAGCCTGAAGGCAAGGAAGTGTTTGTTTTAATTTTGTTCGTGTGGTGAGCTTAGTGCCAGAATGTCACTAACCTTGTGCAATGATTCCCCCTCGAAGAGATAGGTAAATAGGAATCTTAGGCAATATCTGAGTAAGCAGTGAAGGCGGTCTCTTTTTGACTTTCCATCAACAGGTAATAGGACCTTGAAATTCTTTTATATGACTCAAAATTAAGTCCCTTGAAATGCCTTTCCTGTGCCCTCTATCTTAACCCTGCAGTGCAACTCCAGTTCAAATTGAATGAGCTGGTAGATAGCTGATGTTGATTATGTATTGTTTGTTATGGGAGTACGAACCGAGGAAATAAGCAAGTTGAAGATCAATAATGCATCAGGAGCGAGTAATTGCTTGGCATCCAGCTATCCTCATAGCAACTTCTGGAACAAACGCGGGCCTTTGTCATTAGCCAACTCATTCAACTTAGAAGAGTTTGGCTGATTGGATCTCATCATGTTACCAGAATGGCTCCCAGTGTCCTCAAAAAGTTATCAGATGTCTTTGTAGGATTAGGAATGGTGGCGTCCTCGAATAGTTGTTCAAATGTTCAGGAAATTTCTTTAACAAGTTTTGATACAGTACATATGTCAAAGTGAAGTTTGGAATTGAAGGCTTTGTAGAGAGATTGAGTGAATGTATGGACACACTAGACTGACATTCTTTTAGCCGAAATACTGCGTAAAATAGTAGACTGATCTAAAAAGACAAATGCTTTTCCTATGAAAAAAACCTTTTAAGATTTACCCTCCAAAAAGGGAGGAAAAATCATGAAGAAGAAGACAAAAAAGATGGCAATTAGTCAATACGACTGCTCAGTTGTTTACTATTATTTTCTATTTACTTCTTTGTGAGTACTGCGTTACGGGTGTTTTAATTGCCATATTTGAGTTTTCTGGAGAAAAATGTACATTGTTCGGAATGCACACCTAATAATTATGTGATGATGTTTAAATTTAAGAACCATATGTATTTATATTCGTTTTCTGCATTTTGTGTACTTTGCAGGCGACAGAAGAGCGCTATAAAAACAAAGCTGCCTACATCGTTTTACATTCCCCTAATTTTGATACTCCAATCTTCCACAGTTTTGAAGCCATCACTCCAAGGCCAAAGGTATGTGCTCTCCTTCATCTCTAGGATATATAGCACAGGGCTTTAATGGTTCTTAAGGTGGCGTTTGGTTCGTTGGAATGTTTGGGAAGGAATTGTAAATGGTCAAAGGAAGGTGAGCGAACGGTAATGGAAATGGGAATGAAATTTGTCAATGCACACTTTTGGTTCACACGGAATGGAATGGAAAGGAATGTTCATACAATTTATATGTATATTATGTTTGGTACTTTAATAACAGACCATATTACCCTCATTATGTTCGTGTGTATTATATTACTCAAAAATATATTATTTTTGCTGAAGATATAATTAATGTATAATAATATTTTTGCATTAATAATGTATAATACATAATTTGCGGTAATACATATTATGTATAATAATATTTTTATTATAAATATTATTTGACAATTTAATTATTAATTGTTATATATCATAATACATATTATGTATTTTTATTTTATATTTATTACATTATTGTTAATGTTGATATCATATTATGGGAAAGGGCAGAATGGGGTTAGAGTAAAATATTTGAGGAAATTTTAGTCTTTTAGAACATTTTAGGGAAGGAATGATTTTGAACTCCTAAGTCCTAACCGCCCCCTAGGATTTGCGATTGCATCATTGGAGGGAGTTCAAATCCTTCAAGAAATTACAATTCCTCCAATATTTTCCACCAAGCACAACTACAGAATTTGGTCAAATGGAATCTCCATTATATTCCTTCCAAATCCTTGAACCAAACATGCCCGAAATGATATTCCTAAACATGCCCAGGGTTTTGTTGCATTTACGTTATGCCAATCTTTGCAGGCAAATCCCTTTTACGACTTTGAAGACGTTATCGATTCTGACGAAGAGTTGGACCTTGCTTCGATGGTTACATCCTCTTGAAAGAAGTTCATCATCGTGGAGCAGTCCCTTCACCATTGGAATTAATTTGTAATATTTTGAAAATTTTGTACATGTATTCATGGCATTCTTGGGTGCGTATTGCCTCGCTGCAAATGTATTATCTGCCTTCAATCTAGAAAAATATATATAGTGGGCAGTTAATGAGCAGTTATGTAGTTTGTTGTACAATTTATTAAATTACTATATACCGGGTAGCAATGCGAAGTAGTGTTGTTTGTGTGCAACCATTTGTTCAAATGGAGGATGGACCTCTTTTGTTTGAAGCAGGTTTAATTTTTTACCATGAATGTTAACATACATATGTCTTGAATGTTTTACTGATATTATGGAAAGAATTGAGGCAGTGTTGGGTTGGGGGGACAAATTTTTTAAAAACTGAAAATTGAGAAAAATGGGGGAAAAAGAATCAATGTCCAGATAGTTTTGATTCTGACGGATGAAGATGTGAAACATCATAAGTGTCATATCAATTGCTTTCAGTTGTATTATAGATTTGTGCATTTCAAATGATAGTAAAATACTGATTGAAATTTTGAAACTTAAACTAGGTGTTTAAAAATATTTGTACTCCAATTTATATTATCTTCAATTGAAAAAAAATGATGCTTCTTTTGAGACAGACGAGGTAAAATGTTGGAATTAAATAGTAACAAGCACTCTTAATTGGAATGTTTGAAAAAAGAAATATTTGAAATTTGGTTGATGAGATTATGCATGCAATCAAATATAACAAGCAAGAAAACACTCTTTGCATTTTAGGTTTTGGTGGATGAACTAGCTAGGTGGTCTTAACAACCTTCAAATCACTTGTTTATCGTGGAGCCGGATTCACCATGGAGGAGCCACTCATACTAACGAGAGAATGTGATTTTCTCATTAATTATCCTAACTAAGCTTGAACTGAACTACTTGCATGGGGCTATTTATTTATACCAAGTACAAAAGACTTTCGAAAAGCCACTCTATTAAATATATTCATGATGAAACTTGTAGTAATTCCCAAATGTGAATATGCATCTTATCACCTTCTTCATTGTATCTTCTTGATGCTTCGAATATGTTCTATATATTTTCAATAAAAATTCTGATATTAAGAGCCTTCTTATTTATTAGAACGTGAATTTATTGGCATAAGAAAGACAATAAAGTTAATTTCGGTATGAATTAGCTTAAAATGTATCTCCTCTGTCTCAAAATGAGTGTCGTAAACATAAATTTATTAATTTAATTTTAACAAAATATCACAATTTATAATTTTAATATTTTAATTACTGTAAGAGTATAAGCGATTTATCAACAACAACAAAATGTGTATATTCATTACATAATTTTATTTTATAAATATTTGATCAATAGTTAAATAAATGGATCAAAATAAATAAAAAAAATTAATACTCATTATGAAACCAATTAAATATTTAAAGATATGTACATCAGTGCATATTTTTTTGAGTACTAATATCATATTTTTACGTGAGTCGAATTTTTACGAATTCGAGTCGATCTTTTTATATTTTTTGCGAGTCAAGCTTTCACGAACTCGAGTCGAACCTAAAATGAATGGGCTTGGCTTGACTCGTGACGGACTCGCAAGGTGCACGCGAGCCTTCGTAAGACTTTGCGAGCCAAAAATTTATAAACCTTAATGGGCTTTGGTGGAATTTTTAGTGGATCTTGACGAACTATTATTGAATATTGACGATTTTTGACAAGTCTTTATTATGAAAATTATTAAATATACTATGTTATATTATGCATAATGACTAACCTATTATAATAGATAGTAACACACGTATGTTATAAAATATTTATGAAAATTGGAATGAAAAATAAAAACTTTGAACTTTAAATCATTATTCAATTTGTAATTTTATTATTTTGTTCTCTAGTCCTTTTTAGTTCTTTTGAAATACATAAATTTATAATCATGTTTAAAAAATTATCAACAATAGTAATTTATTTACGAATTATATAAAATAAAACTTATTGATTTAAAGTTTGTTTTTTTAAAATATGTAAAAAAAATTCTACAAACTACAATAATTATATATAAATAAATGTAAAATATAACGAGTCGAGTCGGCATGTAATTAGTCATGCAAATCGAGTCGAGTCGAACTCGTAAAATAAGACAAACCTAAAAATTGTGTTCAATTTAATTTATAAAAACACTACGAATCAAGTTGAAACGAGTCTAAGTGAATTGAGTCGAATCGAATTCACAAGCCGTCGTAAACTTGTCAACATGTAAGTGCAACATGTCTAGGGGGATGGATGGAGTATTGATTACTTATAATTGACAACTCTACCCCTTACCTTAACACTCAAAATAACGGAATATAACCGAAGGGGTAAAGAAGTCAAGGAGTCAATCTTGAAGGTGGAGTATTAGGATTTAAGCCCAAATTCTTTTCGAGGGAAAGCAGTGAGTCGGACATCAACTAAAATACTTTGTTCTCAGGTTACGGCGGCGACTGCTGCCCTGCCTGCCGGAGCACACACCCTCTAATCTCTTCTGCGATAGGGGTGCCGGAGCTGCTATCATCAGATTCACTTTCTTTCGCCCTCCCTCTAAGGATAGAGAGAAAAGGAATGGCTGCTCCCTTGAAATTCACTGCCACCGACTTCTTACAAAAAGTATGTTTCTTTATCAATCTTTTGTTTGTTACTTTTTCGTCCAAGTTTTGCACTATTGGAATGTTATGAAGTGCTATTTTTTCCATTTAATTTTCAGGGTTCTGTTAATCAAGCCTTGTTTTTGCCCAAACCTTTACCCAAAAGGCAGAGTACCCAATTCCTTTCTAGTAGGAGAAAGGACTGTTCCTTGAGAATCAGTAATAGATTGAAGTCCACACTTAAAGTCAAGGCTGTGGCATCGGATGAGGTCAAGAGTTCGGAACCCAGAAAAGTTCAAGGAAGTTTAGAGAAGGTGGTTCATTTTTATAGGGTTCCATTCATTCAAGAAAGTGCTACTGCTGAGTTGCTTAAGTTGGTTCAGACCAAGATCTCAAGCCAAGTTGTGGGTTTGAAAACTGAGCAGTGTTTCAATGTGGGTCTTGAGTCGGATTTATCAAGCGAGAAGCTTTCGGTGCTCAAGTGGCTTTTGCAGGAGACTTATGAGCCAGATAATTTGGGGGAGGATAGCTTTTTTGATAAGGAAGGGAAGGTAGGGTATAGCACTGTGGTGATTGAGGTTGGGCCGAGGTTGTCTTTTACGACTGCATGGTCTGCCAATGCTGTGTCTATTTGTCAGGCTTGCGGGTTGACAGAGGTGACTAGGTTGGAGCGGTCAAGGAGGTACTTGCTGTATGTTAAGGCGGGGAAGGAGGCTCTGTTGGAGAGTCAGATTACTGAATTTGCGGCTATGGTGCATGATAGGATGACTGAGTGCGTGTATCCTCAGAAGCTTGCTTCATTTGATACGAGTGTGGTACCTGAAGAGGTTCATTTTGTGCCTGTTATGGAACAGGGTCGCAGGGCCTTGGAGGAGATTAATGAGGAAATGGGTTTGGCCTTTGATGAGCAAGATTTGCAGTTTTACACCCAGCTTTTCAGAGATGACATAAAGAGGAACCCAACGAATGTTGAGCTTTTCGATATGGCACAATCTAATAGTGAGCATAGCCGTCACTGGTTTTTTACTGGGAAGATTGTTGTAGATGGTCAGCCTATGAACAAGACTCTGATGCAGATTGTTAAGAGTACTTTGAAGGCAAACCCGAACAATTCGGTCATTGGCTTCAAGGACAACTCGAGCGCAATTAAAGGGTTCCTAGTTAATCAGCTGCGACCTAATCAGCCTGGTTTGACTTGTCCACTTGATATAAGTGCTCGTTATCTGGATATCTTATTTACAGCCGAAACCCACAATTTTCCATGTGCTGTGGCACCTTATCCTGGTGCAGAGACGGGTGCAGGAGGGCGTATTCGAGATACGCACGCAACAGGAAGGGGGTCGTTTGTTGTCGCATCCACAGCCGGGTATTGTGTGGGAAACCTTAACATGGAGGGATCGTATGCTCCATGGGAAGATCCATCATTTGAATATCCATCAAATTTGGCTTCTCCGCTGCAAATACTCATCGATGCTAGCAACGGTGCATCGGACTATGGGAACAAGTTTGGAGAGCCTTTGATTCAAGGTTACACGAGAAGTTTTGGAATGAGGCTCGCAAGTGGGGAAAGGCGAGAATGGTTGAAACCCATTATGTTTAGTGCAGGTATTTTCTTAACATTGCACACATCACACCAACCTTTTTTGACCTTATAATTGTTCCTTCTGGGAAGGGTGTATTGTATCCCTAAAAATTACATAACAAAACATAATCTACTATAAAAATCTTACTTAACAAAATGAAAGCCATATGGTAAGTATTGGCTTAATCTTTAACTGTACATAACAGTCTTTTGGAATTACTGTTTCCCTCACAACTAGGTTAAGATCTACAATGTTCTCTCATGGCCAGCTTGATTAGTTTCTGTGGTTATTTTCATAGTATTAATGAAGAATATATTTATTCACCCTTATTGGCACATCATAGCATTGCACGTGATTATTGAAATGTAAGAGGGAAAAAAGTAAATTTAATAACTTCATAATTAAGATGTTAATATTCATTCTATGTTCATTTTTTCTTAACATTTGACAATTATTGTGGGAGAGAGAGAATATAAGTATCTTATTATTCTTAATTTGCTATGTATTCTTTTCTTCTTCCTAAAAAACTTATTCAGATCGATATGCATGTTGATATCTATATTCAATTTAATATTAAGACTTCAATGGTTTTTTGAGTTATAGGAATAATGAATAATTCAAGTAAAAGACTACAAAGTTTCTCGATGAATTACCATGTCTAACTTTCTCATTCACCACGTTACCCTTTACTTTTTAACACCAAAGTGAACAATGTTTACGTTTACTTTTGTTATATATTTTTGTTTCAAATTAAACTAATTTTATTTAATCATGCTTTGTAAAACAGTTTAATTGATAATCTTTCTTCACATTTTCCCTAATCAAGCCTGTCCATGAAAACTCTGTAGCACACAGGCCTAGCTTACGCGATTGTTCACACTAACAGAAGTCATGCATTATGGCCATAATTGAGTGACTTCTTTTTGCAGTTTTACTTGGGTGCCCATAAGCAAGTCTCTCAATTATAATATCCTTGTCAAATAAAAATATGGCCATAATTGAGTGACTTCTTTCTGCATTTTCCCTTGTTTTAATCAGATACTTGTCAAAAAAAAATTATTGTTGGGTATTTTTTTGGTTAGTAATTCTAAGTTGAATTTGTAAATTGTATTATACTCATCAAAAATCATTGCGGCAGGCATTGGGCAGATTGATCACACCCACATTACAAAAGGGGAGCCTGATATTGGAATGTTAGTTGTGAAAATTGGTGGCCCGGCTTATCGTATTGGAATGGGAGGTGGTGCTGCATCTAGCATGGTTAGTGGACAAAATAATGCTGACCTCGATTTTAATGCTGTGCAGCGTGGGGATGCGGAGATGGCACAAAAACTGTATCGAGTTATTCGTGCTTGTGTTGAAATGGGCGAGGGTAACCCAATCATCAGTATTCACGATCAGGGTGCTGGTGGAAATTGTAATGTAGTTAAGGAAATAATTTATCCAAAAGGGGCGACAATTGATATTAGGGCTATTGTTGTTGCTGACCATACAATGTCTGTATTGGAGATATGGGGTGCGGAATATCAGGAGCAAGATGCAATACTAGTTAAGCCAGAAAGCCGTGCGCTTTTAGAGTCGATCTGTAAAAGAGAAAGGGTCTCAATGGCTGTGATTGGATCAATCAGTGGTGAAGGACGGATCAAGTTAATTGACAGCTTAGCTATTGAAAAGTGTAGATCCACGGGTGTTACTCCACCGCCGCCTGCAGTGGATCTTGAGCTCGAAAAAGTGTTGGGGGACATGCCGCAGAAAACTTTTGAGTTTCAACGAGTAGATAATTCACTCGAGCCTCTTGATATTGCTCCTGGGATCACTTTGTTGGATTGTCTGAAGAGGGTCCTGAGACTTCCTTCTATCTGCTCAAAGCGGTTCTTGACTTCTAAGGTTGATCGGTGTGTGACAGGTCTTGTGGCACAACAACAAACTGTTGGTCCCTTGCAGCTAACTCTTGCTGATGTTGCAGTTATCGCCCAAAGTTATACTGACTATACTGGAGGTGCATGTGCTATAGGAGAGCAGCCAATCAAAGGCCTACTTGATCCTAAGGCAATGGCACGTTTGGCTGTTGGGGAAGCTCTCACAAACCTTGTTTGGGCAAAAGTTACTTCTCTAGCGGATGTTAAAGCGAGTGGGAATTGGATGTATGCTGCCAAGCTCGATGGGGAAGGAGCAGCAATGTATGATGCTGCAATAGCTCTTTCAGAAGCTATGATAGAGCTTGGAATAGCTATCGATGGTGGAAAAGACAGCCTTTCCATGGCAGCTCGTGCATCAGGGGAAGTTGTCAAGGCTCCTGGAAATCTTGTAATCAGTGCATATGTCACTTGTCCTGACATAACCAAAACAGTGACCCCTGATTTGAAGCTTGGAAATGAGGGAATACTTCTTCACATTGATTTGGGGAAAGGAAAGCGACGTCTTGGTGGATCAGCTCTAGCACAGGTATTCCAATTCATTGTGCCTAGAAAACCAACAAACTCCAGTAGTTTATATATACTTGTGTTACTTCTTCTAATGCCGTATTTTTTGTCTTTCAGTTTTTTACAGATTTATGAGGTTCGTTTTTTTTTTTTTAATCTATGCATATGCATGCATATATGTATTTATATATGCCTGTATATGTTTATGTTGAGAAAGCAAAATGGCGGAATCATGAGATGAAAATTTCATCCCAATCCAGCATGTAATTGTGATGTGATGACTAAGCGGTCACTTGGTCATATTATTAAGATAAATGTTGGGTAAAAAAGTTGGATTTCTATTAATAATTGTTTCAAATGTTTTGATTTGGTACTGCAACTTAGAATGTACCTACCTACATGGTTTTGATTTGATATTATGGTTTTGGTTTCATGTTTTCTATTGAGTAAACTAAAGTAAAACAGTGATGAACAAAAGTTATGAGGCAGAATCCAACATCAAAAGCCTGCTGGCCAGACCAGCCATATGTTAGATGTTTGACAATCTACTTTCGTCACACATGAGCTGTTGGTGAAAATTTAAGTTATTTGATGAAACCTCTTGCACTAGGAGCTTTTACTTTTTACAGTAATCAGGATGCTGGAATTTGTGTTATGCATGTTTTTATTGGGGGTTTACTTTAGATGTAATGGAAAAGGGTTTGGAGTTGGTCTGAGGCTGTTCTTTCTTACTCCAGGGAAGTTTCAGCTTTATCAGGAAAATGAACTGCTTACCAAGTTTTGCTTTTTTATTCGACATTTTATTATTATTTGTATACTAACCTTGCCCATAAACTACATCCGGTTTCTCGTATTCAGGTTTTTGACCAAATTGGGAATGATTGCCCGGATCTTGATGATGTTCCATACCTTAAAAAAGCTTTCGAGGGGATTCAGGATCTTCTCACAGATGATCTGATTTCTGCTGGACATGATGTAAGTGATGGGGGATTGATAGTCACCACCCTCGAGATGGCCTTTGCTGGAAACTGTGGCCTGCAGCTGGACTTGAAGTCGCATGGAAACAGTCTCTTCCACACCCTCTTCGCAGAAGAGCTTGGTCTTGTTTTCGAGGTCAGCAAGTCAAATTTGGATATAGTGATGGAAATACTTGGAAGTTATGGTGTTTCTGCGGAGATCATTGGACTAGTAACTTCTGAACCTGTGGTAGAATTGAGGGTAGATGGTGTGAGTCACTTGACTGAGAAAACTTCTCATCTGAGGGACATGTGGGAAGAAACTAGCTTTCAGCTGGAAAAGCTTCAAAGATTAGCTTCTGCAGTTGATTTAGAAAAAGAAGGATTGAAAAACCGGCACGAACCATTGTGGGATTTATCCTTCACTCCGACATTTACCGATGAGAAATATATGACTACCATTTCCAAACCGAAGGTAGCAGTGATTCGAGAGGAAGGCAGCAACGGGGACAGGGAAATGTCTGCAGCATTTTATGCTGCAGGTTTTGAACCCTGGGATGTTGCAATGTCGGACCTTCTTAACGGATCCATTTCTCTGCAAGATTTCCGGGGGATTGCGTTCGTGGGAGGTTTTAGCTATGCGGACGTTCTTGATTCTGCAAAAGGCTGGTCAGCCTCTATTAGATTCAACCAACCTTTATTGACTCAATTTCAAGAATTCTACAAGCGGCCCGACACTTTCAGTCTTGGGGTTTGCAATGGGTGCCAGCTCATGGCTCTGCTTGGGTGGGTCCCTGGGTCCGAAGTTGGTGGGGTCCATGGAGTTGGCGGGGACCCATCTCAGCCGAGATTCATACACAATGAGTCTGGTCGGTTTGAGTGCCAGTTCACGAGTGTGACAATAAAGAATTCCCCAGCTATAATGTTTGAAGGAATGGAAGGTAGTACATTGGGGGTGTGGGCTGCGCATGGAGAAGGACGAGCATATTTTCCTGATAATGGGGTTCTTGATCAGGTACTGGCTTCAGATTTAGCACCAGTGAGATATTGTGATGATGCTGGGAAACCAACAGAAGTGTACCCTTTCAATGTCAATGGCTCTCCACTGGGGGTGGCAGCAATTTGTTCTCCAGACGGGAGACATCTTGCGATGATGCCTCATCCCGAGCGGTGTTTCTTGATGTGGCAGTTTCCATGGTATCCGAAGCATTGGGATGTGGAAAAGAAAGGACCCAGCCCCTGGTTGAAAATGTTCCAGAATGCCAGGAAATGGTGTTCGTGAGAGAGGTTCATCTTTTTGTGCTAATTTTTCTATATGGTCGCTGTCTGAATTTGCAATCATTTTGCTTACGCAAGTATTGTTCTTACTTCTGTCTTCAGTTCTGAAGGTTGTGAGATTGACCCATTTTTGCAAATTTGATCAAGTGAGTTGTGCTCTATATTTCCATTAATCATTAGTGAGTTGTTCATTACAGAATTTGATTCTTTTTGTTTAAATTCATGCTTCGCACAGGTACTTGATATGCACTGGTTTGTTCAGCTGGAGTGGAGGAGGAAGTACTGGGGTTTGTTGGCACAGTGGTCAGTTTCTAACTTCTTTGGAAGATATATATGTGCTGCTCTTATTTAGGTTCTGCTCCTCTTTTCTCTAGGACAGTGATATAGACAAAACTTCAAAAATACAACAGGATTGCGGGCATACCCCTGGCAATACTAGCATATTTGCCAACACTCAAGAATCCCGAATGAGTGTTATATATACTCCATTCTCCGCATCACCAATTTACAAAATTTCAGATAAACTTCTTTTTCATGCCGATAAACACATATTGGATCCTCACTGATACTATGTGGTATTAAATGTGGTATTTGGCTGAAGATCATACTGATACTACAAGTAACCCAAGACTTGAGAGATGTTGCCACTTGCCATGTTGGTCTCCTTTGTGCTTCTGTAGGATTTTCAACGTAATTAGTCTATTTTACTCTGCTAATGTTTTCTGATTATTAAAATGATTAGGGGGAGAGGCTATGTATTAGTAAGCTTATAAACTGAGTGAAACTTTGTTGAAAGAAGTGATCTTGTATCACCTGCATGCACCCACACTATCAATTAACTGAATTAGCCTTTTAGTTCGAGTTGTTCCTAAAGTTCATCTCTAGTCCAATGAAAGTGTATTTGTACTTTCATGTGGCATATACTCTTACTATCAAATAGTAAGAAGTGAAACTATTCTAATGGATGTTGTGTTCAGTTGGCCTCATTCGTTTCAAGTCGTACTCCAATTTAAACTAATACCAAGCTTACAATTCTCTCTTTTGTATTTCTTCAGGGCAATGACGGCATAATGTTTTAAGGCTAACTGAGATGAGTTTAAAGATATTTAGTTGGTAATGCGCAAAGCTGCAGCTTGGGTAGCCAGAAAGTTGCAATATTTTTGCTATAATTTTTTTTTTTTTGTACTTCTGGAAGATTGGAGAAGTTGGCTGGATCATTGAGTAAACATAGTTAAAGACTACAAAGCTTGGATCATATTGGTAGATAAATAATTATTGAAGGGTTGAATTTGCTTTGGGAAATATAGTTTTTTGGTTCATTACAAATTTTATATATTCTCCAGAGTGCCTTTGAAGTGTTGGAAATTCTGGGTAAGTTATGGAATTTTTTTAGGCAAAAAGCCCCATTTGGTCCCTAACTTTTGACCAAGTTGCCCACTTAGTCCCTATACTAAAAAGGCGCCCAATTTGATACAAAAGTATAAAAAATATGTCCAATTTAATCCCTGACCCAATTTTGACCACTTTGACTATCAAATTATTTATAAATAATGTTGATGTGGTAATGTAATGGGGGTAAAATAGTAAAATTAACAAAACTATAAGAAAACGTAAATATTAAAAAAAAAAAAGGAAACTCTCTAATATACCTACCCATCCCCCTCCCTCACCCGTTCTCCCTCCCCCCTCCCCTCTCCTTGTCAACCGGCGCATTCTCCTTCTTCATCCTCATCCCCGCCCTCCTCCTTCAAGCCATTCAACCACAACCGTACCTCCCCCCCTCCCCTCTCC
>JAOTQG010089389.1:0-13777 GCA_025631175.1 Iris virginica
TTTTTGGTAACTTCGTATTGTATCCCTATTACACTCCTGTCCTTTATATAAAATATCACCCCCCCCCCCAAAAAAAAAAAAAAAAAACACTTGTGCAACTTCATAAAGCTGGAATCCTTCACTTTCCTTAATGAAGGAAAAAAGGGAGTCTGTGGGGGAACAAACCAGCGACTCGCATCCGACATCACTGGTCCCCTACATCTTTATCAATCCCTTCCTATTTTTTGCTCCTTATCTGACAACAAGATATGCGTGAACAAAAGGTTACCGTAGTTTAGGAAGTTGCGGTAGTAGAAGTTGGGAGGGTGCCTATTTGTTATTAACCACAACTGCAAGATTTTGGTCATTTTCTATAATGCTGGATTTGCCTTATACTTGGAACTCTTTTTGTTACTGGAATCTCAGGTTTATGTACCATCATCATGTATGCTTGATGGTGTCCACTCACAGCATTTTTTTGGGACTGGTGTGATCATATATCATTCTGAAACCATGGGATTAGTTGCAGTGGACAAGAATACTGTTGCCATATCTGCGTCTGATGTGATGCTCTCTTTTGCTGCTTTTCCAATTGAAATTCCAGGAGAGGTATTTGGTAAATAAGATAATTGGAACAGACTGTTAAATCTGTTTTCATTTGTTCTCAATTTACAGCATAATTGCTTTGCAGGTGGTTTTTCTCCACCCCGTTCACAATTATGCTCTTGTTGCATATGACCCTTCAACACTGGGAACTGCTGGTGCCTTGGTAGTTCGGGCTGCTGAGCTTCTTCCGGGTTAGTTTCTAATGTTAACATTGAGGCTTTAATTTGGATCCAACTAATCAACTTTCTGTGTCCTTATTAGTTGTAGATAATTGTACAACCTTACTACAAATTTAACTTGTCTGATCCGCTTGTGCAACTCCTTATATTATAGTACTTCCTCCGTTCCTAAGAGCATTTGTAACATGGCACCCTGTTTCCCCTCCACCTCATCTTTCTCTCGCCTCTTTCAATTTAATCCAAATTTAGCACTCTTCACTACAATGAAGTGTTCCCTGATAAAGCTTTCCACAGGAATTAACCCTATCTTCGAGCCATGTTTTGCACTCTTCACAAATTCCGAACATCTTTTACATCATCTTCTCTCATCTCTATGACATCACTAATAAATTAAATTTACAATGCTATAAATGATAGTCCCGCCGTCCCAAAATGAGTGACAATTTTTCCTCTTAAAGAGTCAAAATAAGGTGTTATTATTTAAAATTTATTTATTATGTTTTAATATTTTAATAATTATAAGGATAGTAAGTGAACTATCAATAACAAGTTTTGTAAAATGAAAAAAATTAGTAATTAGTTTTTAAATATTTGGTCAAAATACAATTACATTGACCAATTTTGGTCTAAAATTGTCACACATTTTGGGACGGAGGGAGTAGTATGTAATTTTCATATTACGAACCAAATAATTTTCAGAATAATTTAGTTTTCGATTTGTTCTTAAAATAAATTTTTGATTTTAAAATTTTAAGTAATTACTTTTTGTTTTGACATCTTTTCGAATTGTTAATTTTTTGGATGTTAATTATTAAAATTACAAACCAAATAATTTCATTATTTGAATAACCAAATAACATTTTTGAAAAAGAGATGCATGTTTTTTTGATGGTAAAATAAAATGCAACGCTCTATAAATATAACTTATTGAGGAAATGTAACAATGACGAAATACAACAATGAAGAAATTATACGTATTGATGAAACATAAGAAGCGACGAAAAACTTAAAATATTTAGTCATCGTAATGGGGTTGCTTAAATTTTGACCACAACTGTTCAACAAGATCCGATTCTAGTGTGTTGTGTACCTCTCGATCAAGAAGAAGACATCATTGTAACAAGATTTCTAAATTCTGGAAGAGGCAGACCTTCATTTCTTGTTGGCGCTATGGCATTGTCGGCTTGATCATGTATATTTTCTGCATCATAGTTATAGGGATATGTATCTCGTTCATCATCTACGTTCATATTATGCATAATAATGTAAGCAAGCATTATATCCTTCAATATTGTCGGTACCTCATTACGTGCTGGTCCACGGACTGGTAAATCGAGCCTGAAGTACCCCAAATTCTCACTCTACGTCTTTCCTTGCTCCTTCCTGCCTTTCAGCGAACATCTTCCTCTTTCGCCCTGCTTTCTACTCTGATTTTTCTTGCCTTGTGATAGATTTAATTTGTTTTTTTTTTCAGATTAAATTTCACTGCTTTCTACTCTGATTTTTCTTTTATATGGACATCAAATCTAGCTATGCCAGTTAGCATCCTTAGTTAGATGATGAATAACAGCGTTTTAAGTTTCTTAGTTTCCAAGCTTCAAGAGTGTTCACTGTTGAAACTTCAGCAGCAAATACACCATTGGTGCCTAGTGATTTTCTAGACATAGAAAAGTTAAAATTGAGGAAAAAAGTCTACTGATTGGAGCTGGGCTTTGAACTGGGTGTAGTTCATTAATTTGGTTGAAATCCAAATGGTGGTGAGGACCTGGAAAATGGCTGAAAATTCACCTGCAACAACTGCAGCGACATGGCGATCGTGAACTAAAATTAATTGCAATTGTTGATAGGCAGTTGCTTGTAAACTCAGCTGGGTTTGGTGTTAGACGGAGAAGGTACTTAGATGGCGTTTGTGAACTTGACGAGGACTCAACTGTCCAGATCTTGATGAAGGTTATGTGGCCAGTGCATTCAACGTGGGAATTGTGGCTATTGGTGGTCTTGTACTTGACAGGCAAAATCCATTTTGTCCTAGCTTCTTCTTGCTTACATTGTCGAAGGTGGAGAAGACAACCATGGTGTGGGCAACGCCAGCTGTAAGAAGTTTGGCAGTAAGGAGATGCAGCAATGCACTTTTACTGTTTGATGTTAATCATTATGCTCCTCACATGCTCACCTTTTGAGATCCATTGACATTACACAAATAGCCTCAATGTGCACTTATGTCTTCCCCTTTTTTTTGGTATTTACATTGTTCTTACGTTAGACTGTTTAAGAAGGGGAATTTAAGGATGGTTGATATTAATGGAGGTTTGAATGACATCCTATTCTATTCCACATTATCAAAGGCAAGGTAAGCTGAGGGGTAACAAGCAAATGCAAAATAAGACCCAGAGTTGATATTAGTATCCTTTTATCAATCATTCTCGTTGAGAGTAGTATTGGGATTTGCTTCTTCTCTTTATTTTATTTTCTTTTTCTTTTTCGAAGATTGATTTTATCCTCTAAGATCTATAATTTTGTTACTTTCCTGGCAGAACCTGCCTTGCGTCGTGGAGACTCGGTATCTCTTGTGGGGTTAAGCAGGAGCCTGCAGGCAACATCTAGGAAATCTGTCGTCACCAACCCAAGTGCTGCTTTAAACACTAGCTCAGCAGATTCTCCACGATACAGAGCAACCAATATGGATGTAATCGAGATAGACACTGGTACCTTTTTGTCACTATGGATGTATCTTCACCATTAATGTTGATTGATTTGAAGCTTGAACTTCCCAGCCCCCCAAGTAGTTAAATTAAAGTTTAATATTGCTTTATGTTGTAATGCAGATTTTGGCAGTACATTTTCGGGTGTGCTTACGGATGAGCATGGAAGGGTTCAGGCCTTATGGGGGAGTTTTTCGACTCAGGTTTGTACTCTTCCAGTTCCATGCATCTTTGAGCTTCATCCTAAGCAAAAATGATCTGATGTCTGAATCTCACTTGCAGCTACGCTATGGTTGCAATTCATCTGAAGATCATCAATTTGTCAGGGGTATTCCTATATATACTATCAGCAAAGTCCTTGAAAAAATTATTTCTGGGGCAAAAGGACCGCCTCTTCTCATAAATGGCATCAGAAGGCCAATGCCACTTGTTAGAGTCTTAGAAGTTGAACTTTATCCCACTTTGCTTTCCAAGGCTAGAAGTTTTGGGCTTAACGATAACTGGATCCAAGTATGTGTTTCCCCAACAATATAGCTATTATATCCTACATTAAACACATTTGCATGATCTTTTTTTCGCGTTTAAACGCTTTTAGCTTGATATCTGCTCACCTAGTTGATCTTGACTTTCTCATTTGCAGGCTCTTGTAAAGAAGGATCCTGTTAGACGTCAAGTTTTACGAGTTAAAGGTTGTTTCGCAGGATCTAAAGCTGAGAATTTACTAGAACAAGGTGACATGGTGCTGGCAATCAATAAAGAACCAATTACATGCTTCCATGATATTGAAGATGCATGCCAAGCCTTAGACCTGTCTGATGATATGGAAGGGGAACTTAGCTTGACAATTTTTCGTCAGGTGAGCCTAATTATGTTGCGTTTGTTTGGAGGGAGGAAATAAGAGGGGTGAAAAATGAGGAGGGAAATTTGGAGGGCTGCATTCATTTTCGTTTGTGGGCTGCATTCATTTTCGTTTGTTTGGTATGAGCGTAAATGTGAGGGAAGAATGGAAGGAAGAATTAAAGCTTGATATACCATTTCCAAACATTCTTTTTCCTTCCTACATTTCATATCAAACAAGTGAAAATGAAACTTCTCCCTTTTCACTGGTTCAACCAAACAACTCGAGGAAAAAGCATTTTCCAGCCTCAAGGGGTTGAAAGTTAATCCTCCTATTTTCCACCCCTCCAACCAAACAGACCATAAAAGTAGTTTAACTTCACTTGGCGGACAAAAGTTCATGATCACATACTATCTCCGTTTCAAAATATAGAATTTTAAAGAATTTTGCACGCATATTAAGGAATCACTAAATCACAATAAAATTGTATGAAAGTATAAATAGGGCTTATTTACCAGGGATAAAATTGGATTTAATTTATAAATGCATCTTCAACTTTGTACAAGATACTATATTTTGAAACAAAATCAAAAGACTTTAAAATTCTATATTTTGAAACGTAAGTAGTATGATCTAAACTATGTGCTGTGTGGTTTTTCAGGGATGTGAAATAGAAGTTCTTGTGGGAACAGATGTTAGAGATGGGAATGGCACTACACGTGTAATTAATTGGTGTGGATGTTTTGTTCAAGATCCTCATCCGGCGGTGCGCGCCCTTGGATTTCTGCCCGATGAAGGCCATGGTGTGTATGTGACAAGGTGAGGGGTTTACCTTTTCTAGTAGGCTTTATTAAACCCTTTAAATGATTGGCTACAACAGTAATAAATCTATGTATCTTATGTCTTCGAGTTAAGTAATAGGTGGCGGGACTGCAATGTTGGGAAATAATTAAGGGTTAATCTCATTTTAGATCCTAATGTTTCCGTGAGCTTGCAGAATGACCCCCCTGGTTTCAAACTTTGCCATTTAGGCCCTGATGTTTTTTTTTTGTGCAAAGTGAGTCATTTTCGCAGAAAATGTCGAAAAGTAACGGGAGTGGACCCACGTGCAAAACAAGTGAGTTTTCCAAGGGACTTTCCCACTTTTTCCACCGAGGTAAAGTTGGGGGCCTAAAATGATTTTTTTTAAAAATAAACCTTAACTCTCTCCCTCTCCCGGACCTACTGATCTAGGTCCTTGCTGCCTTCCCCCTTTTCTTCTCGCTCAGGCAGTCCATTCAGCTCCCCGTTCTCACCCACCTTCTCCACCTACCAAAACAAACGAACTGATCTTTCCCACCCTCACTACTCAGATCAAAGGATGGTGCCGCCGTCTATGCTGTTGAACAAGAAAATCAACGATGATGGATAAAGAATCCTTCCTAACCAGGATCTCAGTAGCCTGCATCACAGTAGCAACCTCAATCCTCCTCATCTTCTTCCTCCTCCGGACCTCCACCAAACGCCACCCACCCTTCCACCTGGCCCCACCACCTCTTCACCAAATCCTCCCGCGACGCCTCCCACCACAGCACCCTCGACAAGAACCAGCGCCTCTGGTCCACACCAAACCTAACCACTTCCCTCCACCACACCAACACAACCCTGGGCATAATAACATTGTCCAAATCCAAATTAAAACACCCAGAAATCAAAACACCCAAATCCAAAATCAAAACACCAAGAAATCAAAAATCAAAGTTGGTTCCGAAGCCCAGCACATAAATAACGAAGGTCAAAGTTGGTTCCGACCAGCTGCATCCTTGCTCGCCTTAAACAACTCCGTCGGCAACAAAACTCGGCGCGGGTCAGGGAGTGGAGAGAGAGTGTCGAGGAACAATTGGGAGAGGAATTGCAGGGTTTGTTGATTCCACTCCATTGCTTAGGGTTTTTATTTATGTGCTGGGCTTTGTTGATTCCACAAGATGATTATTTACGAATCCGACAGCCCTCCGCTTTTCGGGTACTCGCTCACCCCACTATCCCAATTAAGCATTCATCCCGCCGGCGAAAATGTTGCCGCCGGAGCTTCGACCTTGCTCGTACCGACCCTACATCTTATCCTCCATGAGCAGCCCTTCTTTCCCGACTACTTTCACCACACTCCCCCGAGCGGAACAACCCAAGCCCTAATTCCTCCTCCTATGGCGCCCTCGGATTTCGTCCACAACGCCAGTGTCATGGGGCCCGGTGACACCAGGATTTCCGTCGCGCTTGTCCCGTGCGCCGCCTTCCTCCTGGACCTAGGCGGCACTCCAGTTGTTGCGGCCCTGACCCTAGGACTCATGATCACACTCCAGTTGGGAGGGAGGGAGAGGGCATGATATTTATCCCGATGGAAAATGACAAAAATACCCCTGATTAAGTCACATGTTTTGCATGTGATGTGTCTCCGTTAGTTTTTGACTGTTATCATCCAAAATGACCCATTTTGCAACAAAAAATGAACATTAGGGTCTAAATGGAAAAGTTTGAAACCAGATGATCGTTTTGCGAGCTCACGGAAACATTAGGGCTTAAAATGAGACTAACCCAATAATTAATGAATTAGACACGGCGTGATTTCACTCCGGGTTCTGAAAACACTATTTATCTGTTGTGGGTAGAAGGGGCTGGAATATCCTAAAACTTTAAAATCCGCTTGATGTCTATCCAGTTGGCCATAGAAGTCCTTGTTAAGTGAAAAATTGTGCGTATCTATTATTGTTAGTTGTCAATGCAGTGTTTTTTCTTGTATATGGATAAAATTTTTGACAAGTGACCAAATGTTTCAGGTGGTCCCATGGTAGTCCTGTGCATAGATATGGTCTGTATGCTCTTCAATGGATTGTTGAAGTTAATGGGAAACCTACTCCCAATTTAGATGCTTTTGTTAATGTGACAAAGGTACGTCTAACAATTTTGAGCTCTTTTCCCTTGATCATCTGGAAAAAGTTGTATAGATTATCATTGGTAGATGAATGTGCCTAGGTCTACCAATTCATAACAAAGCAATGTTCTTGGAACCTGCCTCCGAGGATCACAGTATCTTGATCCTTGCTTGCTGTTCCACATTGCAGTTCTGAGACTGCTGTGTAGCCTGCACAGATATTGATTTTTGTCGGTTACCAACTCATTTCTATCTGTTTGATATCTTGACAGGAAATAGGAGATCGGGAATTTGTTCGGGTAAAGACAGTCCACTTGAACGGGAAGCCTCGAGTACTGACATTGAAGCAGGATTTGCACTACTGGCCTACATGGGAGCTGAGATTTGATCTTGGGACTGCTGTGTGGCATCGTAGGATTATTAAATCATTGTAGACACCAAAAATACCCATTGAGAAAAAAAGAAAACTTGGGTAGATAGGATGGAGATCGATCCACCATTGATTGATTCTGTTTGGTGGTACTCAAGAGTCGTGTTAGTAGTAGAAAATTTAGTTATTGTAATAATAATCTGAATTCCAGGATGGACATTAATATTACAGATTCTCATTGTTTTGCCCATTGTCTGAAATGCCAAGATTCTCTCTCTCTCTCTCTCTCTCTCTCTCTCTCTCTGGAATAGAAAGTTTTTGAAATAATTAAATCGAAATTTTATTTTCCGAAAATGTTTTGGTTTTGGAGTTTCAGTGATAAAATTATCAGAATTATTTTTTTAAAAGTAAATAAATTTGTGAAGTGTGCACGAAATGACGTGTGAGGGAGTCACTTCATGTATATGCCACCGGATTGTCCTTGTTTCAAATGTTACTTCATTTTTTGTCATATTTTTTAAATTTTTTGTTTTAACCATTTTAAATTTTAAATAATTAATAAAAATACATATTTTTTAAAAGTCATACTTTTTTCATTTCGTTCTAACTGTCTTAAAATTGATATAAAATTTTTATAATATGAATAATTAAATCGAAATTGCCGTAATTACAAACTTTCTAAAACACCATATTTGAAACGAAAATTTTGAATTTCAATTATTGTCATATCTTTGACTTTGACCGGTAAGGGAGTGGCATCATGGCACGTAAGACTGTTTTCCCGGAAAAGAGAATGAAGCTGAGACACCTTTCAACGGTCTCCGACAAGAGCACAACCGAAATTTGAGAAAACCTAAAAGCTCCCATATGCAATCTAATATATTTTGGGATTTTTTTTTTCTTCCGAGCTGTAAATATCGTTAGATATTTAATTTCTTTGAATTCTGATCATAATCCTCCTTGCTTTTTTCCTGTTTAATTTTCCTTCAGAATTTTTTGGGTGGTGAAAGCAGGATTAGAATTAAACATTGCCCGCTTCTTCAAGGTGAATTTTTAATTATCTTTTATTTTTTCAGCTGCATTTGATTTATCTTTTTTTTTTTTTTCTGTTAGGTATTTATAATGGCTGAAAAGTTGCATTAGGAATTTATCTTTGGTTTTTTTTTTGGTGGGTGGGGAGCTGGATTTTGGGTGCAATGTATATTGTGAAATTAGTATGATGATTTTGGAAACCCTAGTTTTTCTTTTTAGGGTTTGTAGAATTCTCAATTTTGGGATATCATGTAAAACTATGAATATATGGTTTGATTGTTTTTCTGTGTTTGCAGTTAAAATCCTGAAAATGTGAACTCCTTAATTGAGGCTTTGAGATGGCAGAAGCACTTCAACCTTTTTGCCTCGAGGTCAGATTTTTCAACCCTCTGATGTGAAGAAGCATGTTATTATAACGTGTGTTTTAGCATTAGTATTTGATAGATGATGCATGATCTGGTACTCGTTACCTTGATTCTGTAGATCATTACCACTTTGCTATTGTATGTAGTTATCGTGTGTCAAATTAAAGATCCCTTCCCAAAAAAACCCAGATGACATATGACAGCTTAATAGAAATATCAGCACGAATAATAATCATGTCATACGTAGTCTTCAACTTTGATGCACGCTTCAACACTCTCTGGTTTTCATTCTAACAGGCGCTCTCTTTTCCCTCGGGCTCAATATCCTTTGGGAGATTCGAGACTGAACCTTTATTATGGGAAAGGAGATCAGCCTTCTCATGCAACAACTACCTTGAAGAAGTTGAGAGATATTCTAAGCCTGGTTCAGTAAATCAGCGGAAAGCATATTTTGAGGTATTCTTTAAAAGGAAATTAGGTCTTCAGCAGCCTGATTCAGTACTGTGCCAGAATTGGACGGAATGTCAATCAAGCCAAGGAGAATACGTGGATAATTCTAATCACACGGAGCTGCTACACAGGGAGAGTCTTTTTGAATGTGATGAAGAAAGCTCAAACTGTCACAGAGACTCTGAAGTAATTGGGAAAACCTCTCCAATGCATGAGAAATTTAGTCCAGGCTTAAGAAAGTCCCAAGGAGAAACTCCAAAGGCAAGTGTCAGATATATAGCATTACGTACCTATTCTTTTTCGGGTTTCTTCTTACTATTCCAGACTTCCAGTAACTCTCAAACAAACAACACACACATGACCACAAACAAAAACATAATGGGGTCATGCACTCGTGCTCTTGCTTTGAACCTTGACGGGATAGATTATTGTTTCATGTTTTTCTTACTTCAATCCTTTCAACATCAATTGCAGGTCAGAGCTGAATCAAAAACCCCTAGCACAAGAATGAAGACATCATCATCGTTAAATGTCGTTGCAAGGGATTCAAATAAGGTGTCTAAAGAAACGATATCCAAGTCTCATACTGCTAAGCAGCCGGTGAAGAATGTATCAACTTTCAAGCCTTTGCTTGCCAAAATTCCAAAATCAACGGTACGTCAGTTTCTTCTATCTTGACAACGGTGTTGCTGGTTGTTCATAAGCAACGTATAGTTTCCTATCCTTGACATTTGGGTGCTATTTGTAATCAGGAGTCTGGAGAATCAGAGAAACAGAAATACCAACATGCAAGGTACTCCTCTCTTTCCCAGAGCTCCAAAGGGTTATCAGCAATCCATCCTAGAAAACCTCATAAACTGTAGTGCTGCTTCGTCACCGTGCAAAAGTTGTAGAACTCAGAAAAACTGAGCCTGTCCTCCAGAAACTTGATTCCATACTAATTTAAAAACCTTTGACCTTCTGATCTTTCAGTTGATGTTGCAGGCCACAAAATGTGATAAGAAGCTCAACTGAGAAAACTACAAAATCAAGTGGTGCAAATAACAATGGCAACAGTAGGGGGAAAGTAAATAATAAAGATGTAAGCTTGTATTTGTTTTCCGTTGTAACCTTTATGAATGAAACTGGTCATAAAGTCAAATGTTATCGCCTAACTTGTACTTGTAGGACGGAAAAGCAGCTAGGATAAAACAAACGCCAGCAATCAACAACACAAAAACAGCAAAAATGCGTGCAATCAGTCCCGCGGGTTTGCCACAGGACTCCAGGGGTGAAAAGGTGCGTTACCTCTTTTCAGCTCGAATTTCTATCGGCCCAAAACAATGATTCGCACCCATATTAATTGTTCCATGAAAAAAGAAATCATGTCATCCGGGAAAAGGCCCGTTACCAATGTCGTTGCATTTGATCAAATATCTGTTAGATAGGAAAAGATTTGATGCATTCTGAAAACTCTCAAATAGAGTTGTATGGAAAAGTCCATCAGACAATGAACTACTGGTTCTTCTTAGCCATCTTTGGAAATATTCAACCATTCGAAGCACTTTTCTTGCATCTCCTCTAAATGCCAGTTTTTTTCCCCATCTGCTGTATTTTATTTCGAAAGTAGTAAGCCACTTTAGTATGTCTTCATCTGCATCTGCAAAGTATTCCTGATGTGAATACAGAGGAGGCAAGGCCTTACTTTAAATAGGATTACCAACTAACATGAAAAGTAAATTGTTTTACAGGCTGTGCCAGTATGTGCAGAAACAACCAATTCGGGAAGGAAGTCATCGGATCCAGTAAGAAAAGTAACAAGTGGGGAATCCATCTCATCGTCAACTTCAATATCAATTAAACTGCCAAGCCAGCCTTCACCCAGTAAGAATAAGGAAAATAATTTGGCTTTAAAGCATCTGCTTCGAGGAAAACAGGTCGATACTAAAAAACGTGATCTGAGCCCGTCTGTGACAGTCACAAAGCCATCTAAAGTGCCAAAGCTGCAATCCGAGTCATCAAGTCCAAGTTCAGTATGCAGGGTTCCTAGTGCATCATCAACTTCATCAGTTAAACAAAGTTCAAAGCATACAGACACAACTGAATCTCCCAAGAAGAAAATTTTGCCTACAAAGTGTATACCTGAAGGAAGCAAAGTCACTGCCGAAGAACATGACGTAGATATTTCTAAGACTGTCTCTAGGCCTACCAGATTGGCAAAGTCGCAAAACAAACCATCAAGTGCAAGTCCAGTGCGAACTGCTCCTGGTGCATCTTCACATTCATCGATTAAACAACTCAGTTCACAAAGTACGGATAGCACTGAATCACCAATGAAGAATAATTCGCCTGCGAAGTGTCTGTCTGGAAGAGAAGTCAAGGCTAAAAAGCACGAGTTAGATACCTCTCAGGCAGTCTCGAAGCCTACTAATTTGGCAGTGGTGCAGAGCATATCGTCAAGGCCAAGTCCAGTACTAAAAGCTCCGAGTTCATCTTCAACTTCTTCGTCAACTAAACAGCTCAGTTCACAGCTTACAAAAAGAACTGAATCACCCATGAAGAACAAGTTTCCAACAACGAGTCTACATGGAGAAAAAGTAGTCATTGCTAAAAAAAGTGACTTGGATATTTCTGAGACAGTCTCTAAGCCTACTAAATTGGCAAAGTTGAAGCACAAATCATTGAGTCCAAGTTCAGTACTAAAATCTGTGAGTGGGTCTTCAACTTCATCGCTTAAACAGCTTAGTTCAGAATTTACATCTAGGACTGTATCACCTGTGAAGAACAAATTGCCTACAAAGTGTTCGCCTGGGGGGAAAGAAGTTACTGCTACAAAACATGATTTAGATAGTTCTCATACAGTCTCCAGAACTACTAAATCGGCAAAGTTGCAGCGCAAAATCTCAAGTCCAGTTGTAAAAGGAGCAACTGTGTCTTCAACTTCATCAACAGTTAGACAGTTCATTCCACAGCCTAAGAAGGAAAATAATGATGTACCCAGGAAGAATAATGAGAAAAAGATTCCTACCACGCACCTGCCTGGAATAATAGAAGTCGTTGCTAAGAATAATCATTTAGATATTTCACGGTCAGTCTCTAAGCCTACTCAAGTGGCAAAGCTGCAGCGCGAGTCATCAAGCCCAGGTCCATCATGCAAGGCTGGAAGTGCAAGCTTGTCATCGCTAGGACAACGTGCTCCAAAAACCATGAAGAGAAGTGAGACTCCAAAGAAGAACAAAAATGAATCAAAGCAACTTGGCACGAAGGAACACAGTGAAAAATCTTCCCAATGTGGGGCAGTTTCTAATAAGTATAGCATATTGGAAGGCAATTCATCTAGTGCAGCAAAGGGGGTTGTACGGTCCACTGCCAGGACAAACCCTACCAAATCAATTGGCAGAGTTTAGACTGCCCCAATTGTTGGATACCTAGCTCCCAAATCTGTTAGAGTTGGCAAATCACCGGAGGGCACAGATCTAGGTGTGCAGGGATGCAGGCCATCTCTTGTCCTCTGAGAAGGTTGCAAGGAAGAGTGGGGAAATATCAGTGTGAAAATGATGAGGAAACTAAAGAGGTGGACTGCATTTTAATTACTGGAAGGTACAACTTGGTTCATCTTCAAAACTCTTTCTCATTCCCTGCCCTTGCTCAATTGCTGCCAAATTGCCAGTTCTATGAACTAAAACATTTTGTTCGTAGAAACTGTGGTTTGAAGGATCTTCCAAATAAGAGATGAATGTCCAGTTCTTTTGGAAGGCATATACATATGTACCGAATAAGTATCTTACAAATCACCAGTTTTAGTGTGCATCAGTGGATGATAATAATGATATTGCAACTTCTTCATTTTTATCTTTCTAAATGTTTCTTTATTTTCGTAATATGTCGAAGTACTTACAAATGCAGCAAGCATATATATGTGAATAACATGCATAAACTACTAACTAGTGGAAATTCTCCTAGGAATTACTTAAATCATAGAAAAGTGTAATAAGAAAAAGAAACTACAGTAGCATCCTAATTCTCAAGAGTATTAACGTAACCAACTTCTCGATTGCCAGCCGAGAACTTCATAATACCAAAATCTGCATAGAGCATTCATGAATTAGTAGCCTATCAGCTGGGAACGCCATGCATGCGAGAAGCCGGGATCAGAAATTGTCAGATGATTACTGGGAGATATAAAGCCAAAGACACTACCAACACAAGGGATGTGATCATCCAGGCTGCTGTTGATTCCATTAGAGTTGTTGTTGCCGATGAACAGTTACAGTTCGGAGGTGGCAGATAATACCAGGGGAAATATGGTAATATTGGGTTAGGAGGTGGAGGACTAGCATTCAAGCCCGGGTTAGGCACAGCTGGCGGT
>JAOTQG010089500.1:0-13776 GCA_025631175.1 Iris virginica
AAGACACAATAACGAAAATATTTACTGTGTTGGGAGATTCAAATACACAGTACTGAAAATATTTTTACTGTGTCTTTTAATTGGTTCCTATTGGAGCGCGTCTATATAGACTATATATATATATATATATATATATAGACTATATATATAGAGCCAATTCTACAATTAACTCATAAGCTAGCTAGTTGTCCTGCATATATATATGCATTTAACGACGATGATTATACAATATTTATCAGTTGCTCCGTTTCATTTTCTACGTGTAACAGGGACAGAGGCCATGTTCGCTGATCTTGGTCATTTCAATATACGCGCTGTGCAAGTAAGTGATCAATATCAAAGTACATAGTACATGCCCTTTACTAGCTAGTAGCTACTGATAAACTTTAAATTCAGACCCTGCGAAGAAAAAGGAATTTTATATATGTGCTGCAAAGCTAGTTTGCATTTTTTTTCCTTAAAGAAAGTTTTGAGGGGTTTTTGGTGCAAGAAGGCCAGACAGAGATGGCTAATCTATGGCCTATTGGTGGGGTGGGATGGGCAACAAACATGGTTGGCAATTAACAAAAGTTAAATATATGTAGCAAGAAATATTTCAAGTTTGGCCAATTAACTTGAGAAGAATACATTCACATGACATGTATAGATTAGCTTCACTGGAGCAGTACTACCTGCACTACTAGCAACATACTGCGGACAAGCTGCATATCTCAGGAAACATCCCAATCGTGTGAAAGATACTTTTTATGCAAGCATTCCAGGCAAGTTTTACTACTACGAATGAATATCATGTTCGCTTATTGCATTTGCATATGTAACGATCATCTACTTATTGCATAACATATGTCTATGGATGCGCACAGATCCTCTTTACTGGCCACAGTTTGTGGTTGCAGTTGCTGCAGCCATTATTGCCAGCCAAGCTATGATATCCGGAGCCTTTGCAATCATCTCTCAGGCATTACGTCTGGGCTGTTTCCCTAGGGTTAGGGTTGTTCGTACCTCTATAAAGTATGACGGTCAGGTTTACATTCCTGAGCTCAACTACTTTATCATGTTCGCTTGCATTGCTATCACCTTAATTTTCAGAACCACGGACAAGATCAGCCATGCGTATGGTAATTATACATTCTGTCTTTAATCAGCTACCTACCTACCTAATGGCTTCATTGATTATATTATAAAGCTAATTCTTGTTTTTGTTGTTGTACATGTGCACTGATCATCCATCGATCATCAGGAATTGCTGTGGTTTCAGTAATGTGCATATCAACATGTTTGGTCACTCTTATAATGCTTGTGATATGGAAGACGAGTATATGGCTAATTGCACTCTTCTTTTTCGTGCTCATTTCTGTGGAGGGGGTGTACCTGTCAGCTATACTCACCAAATTCATACAAGGAGGCTACCTCCCGATAACATTCTCAGTTGTTCTGATGACAATCATGGGGATATGGCACTACGTTAACAAAGAGCGATACATGTTCGAGCTCAATAATAAGGTACCTAGTAGTTACATTACAGACCTCCCCTCTAACTCAAACATAAATAGAATACCTGGAATCGGACTTCTTTACTCGCAACTCGTACAAGGTATCCCACCTATATTTCCTCACTTTATCAACAATATACCATCCATCCACTCAGTTCTGGTATTCGTATCGATAAAAAGTGTTCCGCTAAGCAGCGTCGCAGTGGAGGAGCGCTTCTTATTCAGGCAGGTTGAGCCCAGAGAGTATCGAATTTTTCGCTGTGTGGTCAGGTACGGATATGCAGATAAAATTGAGGAACCCAAAGAGTTTGAACGTCAGCTAGTGGAGCGCTTGAAATATTTCATAAACCACGAGCACTATATCCTTGAAGGCGCAGGTGACCCCAACGGTGAACAACCAGCAGCCTTGCCTATGACTGAAGGTGAGACCGAGTCTGTTGTCGGCTCAGGGAATGATGCAATTAGTAGGAGATCCACTTCATCCACGGTTCACGTTGAAGAAGAACTAGCTGCTCCACAAAAGAACTCGTCACATTTTTCAGTGAGCTCCATCCGATCAGTAAATGCAGGACGCCTTACAAGTCAAATGGTGAGTGGGCCCATCCGGAGCGCGGAAGAAGAGATGGAGTTTGTGGACAATGCATTGGAACATGGTGTGGTATATCTAATGGGAGAGGTGGAAGTAGTTGCGAAACAGAGTTCATCCCTGTTGAAGAAGGCTGTGGTGGACTACGCATACAGCTTCCTAAGGAAAAACTTCAGGCAGGAGGACCAAGTACTAAAAATTCCTCGGTCAAGGCTTCTGAGGGTTGGTATGACTTATGAAATATAACTGATCAGTGACTGAGTGCTAATTAATTAAGCCTGTAGTTCGAGAGTGCTGCGCCCAAATGGTTGTTGAATTAATAATAAACAGCAGTACTTAAAACATATGATATATATATATATGACTGTTTTTGTAACACCAGAAAGGGAATCCCTCTCTCCTTCCCTCCCTCCCTCCCTCTTTCTATCCATCTACAAGTGTATACATACATAATAATTTCTGATCACTGATGATTTGTTCGTGAATTATATATATCGGGTTTTTCTTCCTTGTCAGAACGTACATGTTTGGAAGTTTGTTGTTTAAGAGAGAATTTTCATCAAGGTTGAAGATAATGATTATTAGAGGATATCTATCTATCTATCTATCTATCTATCTATGATGAAATATATATATATAGAAGATGCAAGGTATATATATAGTTATTTTTTACGATACAACAAAAATATAACTTAATTTGATTGCACGTTTGTACGATATTTATGGTTTGTAGTCGAATAAGCCCCTATAGATTGAAACTTAGCTAGCCACTGACAACATGAACAAGTTAAACGACAGACAGTTTAGTTGTAAACCAAAACATGAACAAATTTAAAAGACAGGTTTAGTTGCTCTCTGTATACGTATCGGTTAACACAAGTTGTACGTGTTCTGCTTGCACAAGAGAACTGTAATGGAGGAATTTCTGGGTGGGGCAATCTTGACATATATTAGAGTAGTAATGATGGTTAAGAACATTGCAACATGAATGCCAAAAAAATGCAAATAACACAGTATAGTACTCGGAGTCTCAGTGAGCATCCATCCACTCCAGTCTGGGATCAGGTAATTCCAAAACCCCTCCCTTAAAAAAAAAAAAAAAAAAAAGGAGGTGAAGACGGTTGATCAGAACAAAAAAGGGCGGGCCAAGTTGTCTCTTCAGATGGATCTCTCTCATTTGGAATTCCACTCCTTCCTTGTCAGGTAGGAATTAGTCGTCTCCTCCTGCAATTTCAAACACTTTTGTTTGTTGTCAACCAAACCATCAAAGAATATGGGATGGATGATCAGCATATATAGTTCCAAAAACTGACCACTGCTGTACCGTATTACATCAAAGAGAAAGACACTAGTACCTACTACTGTACTGTATAATTATATCAAATCCTTACGTTCATTTCCGGTTAACTTATAAAAAAAAACAACTGATGATATCCAATCAGAATGAGTGATACCCTGCTGCACTGCATATAATTGATTATTCCATTTAATTATAAGAATGGTCGTCTTTGATCGTCCTTACGGAATTTCTTCTTCTATTTGTCTCTTAATTACCCGTGGCTACTAGCTTATATATTACTGGTTCCCTTCTTTCCAACAGACATGCAAAACCAAGTATTTCAAACATGTCAAGCTTTGTCCAAGAATTTGATCAAGACGGCCATCATCAGCAGTTCCAAAGCACTTTACTACTCGCACAGTCTTCCAACACTGCAACTCCTCCTCCTAACAACAATGAAACTAATGCTGGAATTGGATCTAAGAAGAAAAGAAATCTTCCTGGGAATCCTGGTAATTAAGCATCATGCATGCAACACTCTCCATTTACTAGCTAGTACTAGTAGTATCTCTTTGGCTACCTGATTGATTAAAGTATATATGTTGCATTCACCTACCTACATTCATTGGTTTTGATGTTGAATTACCTTCATATCTTTTCACTTGTGTACATGGGAAGGAAGCATCCCTAGGATCACCTAATTTATAAGAGGAACTTGCAGGCTATATATCAATGCTAGCTGCAATTTGATTTTTTATCCCACCCTCCTACCCTCAACCTTTCCTAACATGCATGAGAGGTGAAACCTTTCAAAGGCTAAATTTATCGTCTTCTTGGCTGTTTTAAATTTAACTGCAGACCCAGATGCAGAGGTTGTGGCTTTATCTCCAAGAACTCTCATGGCCACAAATCGGTACATATGTGAGGTTTGCCATAAAGGATTCCAGAGAGATCAGAACCTTCAACTTCACAGGAGAGGCCACAACTTGCCATGGAAGCTGAAGCAAAGGCCAAGCAATATCCTTGTCAAGAAGAGGGTGTATGTCTGCCCAGAGCCAAACTGCGTGCACCACAAACCAAGCCGGGCTCTTGGTGACTTGACTGGCATAAAGAAGCACTTCTGCAGGAAGCATGGAGAAAAAAAATGGAAGTGTGACAAGTGCTCCAAGCGTTATGCTGTACAGTCTGACTGGAAGGCCCACGCCAAGATCTGTGGGACACGTGAATATCGATGTGATTGTGGAACCATTTTCTCAAGGTGAATATTGCGATGGCCTTTTCTCAAAATACATTCTGAAAAACACTCTGGGTAATCCTGCTGTAGAGATCCTATATCTAAAGTAACCAAAACTTTTTATATGCTTGCATCATGAAAATCTCTGCCTTTGATATGAGAGGAAGAAAAAGGATATTTTAAGCCTGATTAGTGAAAACCAACATATAAACCTTGTCAGATCATTTGAACAAGAATTAAAGAGCGATGAAAGGATTCACGTAGCTGACAAATTAAATTGGAGGCGGATTTAACATGAAATGTTTGTTCTTTCATATCTTCACAATCACACCATTTCACAAAACGCAGATTGGTGTTAGTAAGATGGAAGATATGATACAACTCGAATAAGATTGATAAAATGTTATTTAGAAACAACCATGATTATCAGATGGTGAGGTCCTATGTGTTGCAATCAATGGTTTGACAGAATCAATACTTCTGGAATGCAGGAAGGACAGCTTTGTCACACACAGAGCCTTCTGTGATGCATTGACGGAGGAAAATTACAAAATGAACCAGACGCTTGGTGTTGGTGGAGGAGCTATTTTACATAACCAAGACATGTTTTCCTCCCCAATGCCGGCTTTAGATTCCTGCACCAACGCAGGCACGTTGATAAGTTCGTCCATTAATTCTCATGAGAACTTAGCCGACAATCCTCTAATTAAGTCGATGCCTATGGACTCCCGTGGGAAAATGACCATGCCTAACAATTTAGACCCCATATCGATCAATCAGATAACAAGAAGGCCAAACTTTGGCTCATCAGCTGGATTTGGCTCTGGTTACACAACTCCAACATCAGCAACCGCGCTGTTACAGAGAGCTACTGAGATGGGTGCGAAAATCAGCGACAATACTATTGCCCCAATTCTCCTCAGAGGATTCACAGGCTACTCGACTTCCAGCAACAACGTTCAGGAGGTTTCTTCGATGACCGGTTCTAACATGGTGGGTCTTATTTCTTCTGCGGCTAGCAATGGATTATATGCAAGAATTAGCAATCCAGAAGAAACATTAATGAACAAGAAGGATGATGCGGCAGCAGGAGATGGATATAGTCAGGGTCAGAGGAATGGTTTATATGATTCTTGTTTATATATGCATTCGGAAAGTGGGAACTCCTATGGACTCTTGGGGAGGGAATTAGTCATGGGAGGAGGTGAAAAGATGACGCTGGATTTCTTGGGGGTGGAGCCGGCAGGCCATTCGGGTTTTGTTGGGAAGAAGAGAAGCTATGACCGCAGCAGCAGTAGCATAGTGGGAGTAGGCTATTCCAATGGGCAGGCCACCTCCGTGCATTCAGATTGGTAGATATTTCTAATGAACGGCACTTTTGGTTTAGGAATTTGTTTTACTCGAGATCAGACTCGGATGATGATTCCCCTTTAGCTTAATTTCAGAAAGAGCGCTAAAGACTCGGATGGTCTTCAGATTTGAGTACTAGTACTTAGTATATTCTGTAAACCTCTCTCTCTCTCTCTCTCCTCGATAATTTGTGCACTATAAAGAGAAGTGCACAAATGTGTTGCTGGCTTTTCATAATTGGGTCCACATAATATATATTTTTTTTTTTTGGCTAAAACAAAAATAGCCAACACGAAATTTGTCCACTTCTTTTAGTAATCTCAGTGAAATGGATTGAATCATGAAGAGGTTGTGCATTCATGAAAGAGCAGCTGTAAGTGCTGGTTGCTTGTTTAACATGGCGAAGAATGTTGGTATATAGTACCCAATTTTAAAGATGAAGCAAGTGCATGCTAACTAGCCCTCTTCATTTCCATATTAACATCTTTCTCTGAGTCCTAGAAAAGAAAAAATATTTAACCACAAAAAAAAAATGCACACACACACACACTGCAATCTATCAGTGATTAAATTGGAAACTGCAGCAGAGGCTAACCTGCAAGCTGTAGCTCCGAAAGATTGCAATTCTCTCTCCAGTCGATGGATGCACCTCAAGAATTGATGCTGGTTTAAGTAGAATTAATCTAGCAGTTGGCCCAAACAAGTAACTATCTTTCACATAAGTTATCCGCTTACTGCTAAATAGCGAGAAAACAACCATAATCACCTATATATAATCGTAACATTAATCTATCAGTCATTTTTACTTTTTTTTTTTTTTCCTTCGGGTGGGTGTAATCTAACTTCCTCTCTGGAAAACTATGCACTTTACATTTACATCAACCTCACTTAAATGTTCATGAAATGGTACACCCAAGCCGGCCCTGCAGCCTCGACAAAATTGCTAACCCATACAGCGCTTCTTCTGAAGAATCCTTCCTCTCTTCCTTCTCCAAAACTCATAAACGAATGGGTCATCACATGATCAATTAGCAAAATGCTAATGCTATAAGCTAAAACCAAGTACACTTACTTGACCCCAAGTGAAAACCCACTATGTATCATGGAACACTGGCTCCAAAATAGTGAAAGCGCATTCACTATGCAACTCTTGAATCTTAATCCAATCAGCCCAATCCCTTCTTTCAGTATAAGTAAAAAAAAAAAACCAAACAAGAAATCAGAGTCAAAAGACGGCACAATCCCGTACCTATAATTTCAGCCAGCCGTCTGTATTTTGACGATCACCCAAACAGTGCAAGTCCTCTGTCTTGCTTTCAAGATAAAGTGCCCTTCAGGGACAAACTTCAGTGATGTCCATGACTATTCTCTTTTTCGCTTACCTCACGTTCCATCTCAAACTCAGCCGCCAACTTAAGCACTTCAGATGTCATCTCCCAATTGCCTTTGTGATCCCAATTACCGTGCCTTGGCTGGGTTCCACACCTCTCTAACCCCCCAAAACTTCCAACCCGGTGTCGTATATCGTCAAACTCATCTGCATTGACACCCTGCCGCTTTCCCATTTCTATATCAAAGCTCGTCTTAGCCATGTCTGGGCTGATGGCTCTGCCCAAATGTGATGAAGAGTTGTAAGCAGAAAATGAATCAGACTTCACCATTTCCCGGAAGTTGTTCCTCGAACTGGGTATCCTAGATAAGAGGATTTCCCTAAAGTTACGAGCATATCCAAGATTGTAAGGATTCATCCTTCTATCATACCGATATCTGAAATTTTCATATGTAGTCTGCATAAAAGAAGGAGTTTCAGAAGCTAAAAGGAAAAACGGGAAGAACGGAACTGAAAAAAGAAGGCAGTGAATGTAACCTGGTTAGTCATGACCAAATAGAAATGAAATGCGGTGAGACCTCCAACAAACCATGATACTGTGAATGTATACATTATAAGGATTCCCGAAACAGGGGACTTCATGAGAGCAGCCCAGAGATTACAATGGTAGGCATCCATAATCTTCTTGACATTTACCCAGCAAAACGCGAAAACATATAGGCATAGGAGGGTCGTAGAGCATACGAACATGAAAAAGTATCGGTAGTTCCTCTGAAATAAATCAGTTGAGGTTGTCAGAATTATAGATTATAAAGCTATACTCCCTCCGTTCTTGTAAGATTATCCCATTGCACCTTTTACGAATATTATGGAGAGAACTTAACATGCTTCTACCATCGGCAAATTACACTAAAATTTTTGCCATTTTTAGAAATGGGGATTCTTTTTTGGGTGGACGAAAGTGAAAAATTCGGAAGATCTTAGTTGGACGCTGCAATGGGGTAATCAAACCAGGCATCAAATGGGACGAAAGTGAGAAATTCGGAAGATCTTTGTAGTTAGGTATGATAAGTTTAGGAGGTCCATATCATTTAAAACAGATACGTTTGGGCTTCAAGAAGAAATAAACTCAAGATCGTTTGCCAATGAACTTTTTAAGTTTCTGTTGGTCTCTCAGAGAAGGAAAAGTTCGAAACAGTGGCACAGATTAACTGTTAATCGAGAAGCTGGAGGAAATAACTCGTCGATTGACAAGTTATTTTGAATTGTATTCGCTTAAATATTGATGAACATCTTTCCGCTTTCAGCACTTCATGAAAGAATGAACCCAAAAGATGGTTTATGACTATACCAGCAACAAGAAAATGTGTTATGATATGGGGGACAACACCACCAAGAGTGTAAGCCCTTAGTGGCTTAAAGCCTATTTCTCAATCAACAACTGTAGCCAAAGCTAAATTTCAACCGTCATATGGCGGAAACAAGCAAGACCAAGAAAGGTTGATCGAGTGCGTTGTTGGCCGATCTCCAGGAGTACAGAACATCATTGCTCCTTCCTGGCAGTGGGAAAGCCAGGTTACTCGGACTTTCTCCCGCAACAATACCGACCTACAAGTTATCCCTTCCCAGAAATGAGTGTCCTTTTTTGGTATTTCGTGGAATAAGGATGTTGAATTAACAATTTTAATCACAAATAAAGAAATAACCCTAGTGGCCATGTTATAACATGGCAAGTGCAAACTGAGACATGGCAATTGAGAAGTGATTAAAGTAACTTCATTAACCCAAAGACTATTTTATTTTATTTATGATGGACTCTTTTATATTACTGGCTAGAGAGACAATCAAGAGAGTGTAATATTTTTACTTGGCCTTTTCTTTCTTTTATGCAGAGGTAAAATACAATTATAATATGTTGCATTTTGGCTCAAATTCTAATAAAAATTGGTAAAAGAACCTTAAATGAGATAAAAGAGAGGAGAACCCAAGAAATGGTTTAAACACATATGACGTAAACCACTCAATGGAACAGCAAGGTAATGTGAGACTACCTGTGTTGAACTTGAACATAATCTATTTTTGGAAAAACGAAAGGCCGTTTCACTATCTGCAGATTTTCTGGGTAAAATTTATGTTGAGAAGTTGCAATTTCACAATCAGGACCATTTGTATATGATAAAGAGGTTTTGCTGTTGTTTTTTTAGCTTTAGTGTACGTACATGGTGCACCTCCTTGGCACCTTTCTAATCTAATACATCTTGTTAAAAATACAAAAGGGGGGAAGAGAGTAAGAAAGAGAAATCAACCCTAGAAACAACCACACTAAAGAAAGGAGAAGTCCAATGCTACAATGACTACTATTGAAGAAGCATATTCGTACTAAACCATAAACAATTTTAACATATAAATGCTTACTGAGTCATGAACTAGAGAAAAGAATTGTGCAAAAGCGGATGATTGGGCATACCTTGCCTATACATTGCCCCACCCAAGGGCAATGATGATCAAAGCGCTCAACACAATTATTGCATATTGAGCAATGAGAGCATCTTGGTGGGCGATATAGCATGCAGGTCTGGCAATATTTGACCCTGATAATCATTCCATTCACAGTAACATTTTTTGTAGGGGGAAGATATGGTAAACCACTTTGACTCCCTGCCCAGTCCGTAGAGAGACTAGAGGTATCATCATCTGGTTCTGGAGGATGTGAATTTCGAGGAATAATACCAGGATCTCTCCCAGAAATAAGGAGCAGAAGCAACATAATCTGCAGTATTCGATCAGCCAAACAGTTGCATTAGCCAAGGATTCATAAATACAAGAAGCAAGGTAATTGGTGCAGAGTGCAGACAGATCCTCAGCAAATGAGCACTCAACTAAAACGATCAAATTTGAGTTATGTTTGCTCACCTACTTTAAGAATATTTGTGGAATAGACAGAGGCACGGAGAAGGCAAATACTGGACAAGAATTAATTCTCCTTCAGCTAAGCTAGTTAGTGATTTTGTTAAACTTATATTTGAAATATTAGTCATAGGTTAATGCAAGAGATGTCATGTATATTATTTCCATGATGACGTGATTATGCAGAACGAATGATAACAAAATAAATGTGGAACTGTGTGGAGACAATGGATCATTTTTCATACAGCACAATTGAAAATGACAAGAACGACTAAGACGGCCAACCTTCATGCTTGAGGTATACCTATGAAGGTTAAAGCTACCATGCCATTACACAAAGTGGTAGTAACTACGTACAGACAACCCGTTTAACCGAAACAAAAGACATTCTAATGAATGTGGCCTTGCTCAATTGCTTCTAATTTTAAATTTTTAATCAGATTAGACAAGCGATGATCCCTTGATCCCAAAGGAGGTATTTCTGGATTGTAAGCTGCAAGTACAAAGCGTTTGACGCTCTCCACTGAAAACACAAATGTATACGAGTAAAAATATCTTATGTATATATACAATAGTAACAAGAGACATCTGGAGGCAACTATCTGTATCACCTAGCGGCAACTTCTTTCTCCCGTAAATTTTAGAAATTTGAGAAACTTGCATTTCTACATAATTGATAGCATCAAGCTGATTTCATTTAGCCTTTTCATGGATCCGTTGGTAACTTCTAGCACTTACACTGGCTTTTACTATCATCGAGGCACAAAAATAAAAATTTCTTTGAGTAGCAGCTGCACTGATGATAAAATATAAAGCGGCAAAAGAACTCACAAAAGCAGTGAAGCCAGCAGCTATTGCAACGATAAGAATGCCTAGATGGTGGGGGAATAGTTTGATGAGACTTTGAGAAACAAAAGAACAAAACAAGATAACTGGAGCCACGATTAGCGATACAGTGAGATACAGTGACCTGGCATCTGGGCCAAATATAAGTCTGCCTCCAAGGAAGAATTTCTGCAAGAAAAATAGAAGAGAGTCAGCCAGCCATTCTTTTTACTGAGGCCTAGAGTTTAAAACCTGGGAAAGAAACATTAACAGCTACACAATATTAGTTTGAATTATGACGGAAGGTTGTGGGTACTTAAAGAAAAGTTGATGATTATTTTTGTTTCTTGTGTTTTCAATTTTAGATTAGGATCCCCTGTATAATGATTAATTGTTAATAGTACTTGTAGTTTGGTGATTAGAAAAAGAAAGAAAAAAAGATTGCGATTTTGTTTTATCTATCCGTTCTGCCCCCATCTATTTATCTTTCATTGTGATGAATTCTTACCTGCTTTTTTGGACTTTTAGAAATAACACCTTTTGCTTAATGTTGATGGATCTTCTGTGCATGGATTGTGTACCGGTGGTGGCATTATAAGGAATTCAAAGGGGGAGTTTTTTATTGCTTTCTCTTCTTTCTACGGTTGGTACTAACATGAAGGCAGAGATTTTGGCATTACATGTGGGGCTTCAACTCTGTAGGGATATTTCTCTCGATTCCGTATATGTGGAATCTGATTCCTTGGTTACAGTCAAGATTATGCAGAATCAACATATTACTCCGTGGAGATACACTTATGATGTTAGGTTGTGCAAGGAACTTTTGGGAAATTTTCCTTTGTCCCATGTTTTCAGAGAAGGGAATAGGGTGGCAGATTGCTTGGCAGCTTGGGCTCACACTCAAAAAGATCATAAGCAGATTCCTTATTTTGAAGACTTACCAAAGAAGGTCAAGATTAGCTTCATGCAAGATCAATATGGTATTTTCCAGTTTAGACAAAAAGCTTAAGTCTTAGCTTTTTGATCTTTTGGTTTATTTTTAGTTGTTTACTAACTACTAAGTGTGTTTACTTTAGAGGTAAGGCTATATCTAGTGAGTCGGTGGATAGTCTCCCTCCGTGTATGTTTATTTTGATTAATTAATAAAACGGGTAACCATTTCTGCCAGGTACCGTCGCGGTTCTCTAAAAAAAAAAAACACCTTTCGTGACATGATGCTATGACTGAATACTGAGCCGCAGCTGCATCGAACTTGTTTACTAGCACAATGATGAGCGGTGGTTAAGGTAGAAGAAGTTACGAGAATTAATTACAAGCTTAGTTGAGCAAAGAGATCTTCTTTAAATTAAATGGATAATAATAGAAAATAATGAGCAGAAAAGAAACAAACAAGGAAACAGGGTGCATATATAGCATACATAGGGAGAGGATATATGATTACATTGCTTCCTTTCCAGACTTGATAGACTCGAAGTGAATGGTGAGTGGAATGAATGATGCGCCTGTTGGAGTCGGAGAGTTGGTGAGAATGAGGAAGCGGTTTTGGGTTCATCTTTCCTCCCGGCCGCCGGCCTAATGTTGGATTCAATACTCTTAATAATTTGCAATGCAATACGAGAATCAGCAGCTTCCCCTGAAAGAAAAATTTAACCAAACCAAAATGAAACAGGGTGCAGAACAGAACATGCATGATGGAGAAGAGGAAAATATGTAAATTAATGACGAGAAATCATCTAATATATAGGTGCAAATAGAGGGATGGTTGTGAACAAAAATGATGAGCGTGACCAGACAGACGGCCGGGCATCATTGATTCCAAAATGATGGTATGTAATTATAATTATAATTGTTTGTAGGGTATAATTTAATAAAAGGAATGCGAATCAATTAATTGATCAGAAGAAAGAAGAAGAAGTAGAATGCATATATATATATAATGGAATACGTACGGACCTTAATTTGCTGATTGAAACAAGAAACAAGTCTTCTTCCCTGCCCTGCCCTATGCTGTATATAGGTAATTGGGAGGGACCCCGAGGAGGAGGAGGAGGAGGATCAAAAACAACCCTTTACACACCCAGGCCCAGGAACCCCAAAATAGCCCAAATATTGATTTAGCGGGATGAAAGGAAAATAATACGTTGGCTGACTGACTGCCTGCCTACCTACCGCGGGGGAGAGAGAGAGAGAGAGAGCAGAGAAGAGAAGAGAAGAGAACCCCAGCCCTAGACCCTCCCTGCTGATAATAATAATAATAAGAAGAAGAAGAATACTCAAAACCAACGCAACAAACAAACAAGGTAACATAAGCACGTCACCCACGTTCCCTCCTGCACACAGATAGAAAGAGATATGCTGGTGGCGGCGGTATATTTGATCGATCGATCAGAGTTACTAGCTAGAAAGATAGAAGAAGGTAGCGTAACGTAGCAGCTTCCCGGCCCAGCCCATGCATGCGCTCCCACCGTCAGCCCCTCTGATCTCTCTCTCTCTCTCTCTCTCTCTCTCTCTCTCTCTCCACGTCTTTCTTTCTTTCTCTCTCTTGCAAATCTCCTTTGTCATTAATCCGTCTGTTTACCTCCCTCTCTATGGGTGGATGGTGAAGAGGAAAACAGTCTCCCACCTCGCTAGATAGGGCCACGTCATACCCAGACAACGAGATCGACGTCCCAAAACGAGATGCATCGTCCTCCGGCGACCGAGATATATAATCCCGGCCCAGCTGAGTTCCGCCAAACATCACTATCAACCGGGACATATAATCTCGGCAAC
>JAOTQG010089833.1:0-13755 GCA_025631175.1 Iris virginica
GATTTGGGCCCTGATGTTGCAAAATTACAGCAAATTAGGCCTTTTTGGACGGAAAACGTCCAAAAATGACGGAACTTGGGAGCCCAAATTGCCATAGTGGTCAAACATTGGGGCCTAGTTTGCTGCAAAAATGCCTGATTTGATGCAATTTTGCAACAACAGGGCCCAAATTAATAATTTTGGAACCTGGGGGCCCAAAATACCAAAGCGATCAAATATTGAGATCTAAAAAGCAATTATCCCTTTTTGATATTTCGCTTCAATTTTTATTTATTATGGTCTAATTGATCAATATGGTTTGATTTTAGTGGTAATTGTAAGCATAACCTATTCCTTTTCATTCTATTTTATTTTAAATCGAGATATTAATTTTTTTTGTTTATTCATTTCTTAAGATTACCAACTATTTTATTTTGATTATTCTTATAAATTCAAATTGTAAATCTTAAATAAAATTTCGTAGTTGGAAATTAAAGAGTCGAATACTTGAATGTTGATATTTTAATATTCATGCATTTGACTCTTCAATTAGCTAGACCTTTCGGCTCTTGATCGTTACAAATTTAATTTTTCAACCAACTAAATATATAATTAATGATATGTACTAAATAATGTGTATTATAATTATACAATTAATGTATTTTATACCTTTATATATTAGTTAACTTAGAAAATATATATATGTAGATTAATACTAATCCCATGACTTCTTCATGAGTAATTTTTATAACAAAGCGTTACCCTCAAAATTGCCCCTCATTTCTTAATTTTACAGTTACACTTCTCATGCTTGAAACTGATAAGTGTCGGTCCGTAATTAAATTCAATTGCTCTCAAATTTTTCCATCAATGTAATAATAGTAGTGCATCATATATTAGAGTGGGGATTATAAGTAGTTATATTCGGTGAGATTCAAAGCCATTGTATAATCTTATTTCAGAAATTTTACGATTTGTACTACTGGTATTTTGTTTGCGGGCTTGCGTTCATTTGCATGTTAATATTACAATTTTTCCTTTATGCATTTTACCTCAAGTTATTCATAATTTTGGTAACATTCCGTGCCTAGCACGGGATAAAATCTAGTTATAGTAAATTAATGGACATAATCCGCATTAATTCGCTCTTAACAATAGAATAATCCAATTTCTTGATAACTAGTACTTTCTCCGTTTCGATTTAATTGCTCTCGATAATGACATATTGTGAGAGCTTTATGTCGCTTTCGGCCAATTAAAATGAAAGGGAGGGAGTACTATATACTAACAAATTAACTTCCAATTTATTTAAGATGAGAAAACAAACAAGTGAAGTGAATTTGGGAAATGGGAAAGAAAGATTCTGATTTCCGTTCAAGTAGGAGAAGGTCAAACACAGAGTCATACTTTCTTTTCTACCCTAACAGAAAACCAGTCAAACCACCAATCCATCCTCAGTTTTGAACATTTCTTCGATTTTTTTCCTTCTTTTTGGCCCAACCTCAAAACGCCGCCGCTCTGAGGTCTTTTATGTCGACCTGCTGCTTATTTCCATCTCATCCATCCTCAAACGCTTTTGACTGCTCTATTTTCAGTCTCCTGATTGTCAGTCACTGTCATTCCCATGAGGGACTCAAATCTCGTCATCATCTTCCTGTTCATTCAAGACTTTTCCCAAACCCCCTTAAAATCCCAATTTCAAACTCAACTTCTCCACGTCTTCAAAACCCCCACCCCCTCGAAACACATTAAACTTCTAACCCCCAATCAATCTTCTCTCTATCCACTTCCTCTCTCTCATCCTCCTGATCGATCAAGCTTCTCTCTCCAATTCTGTTTCTGGGTTTCAGTTGGATTTTCCTTTTAAGTTTTTGTAGAGGTCCTCTTAAGATTTTCTTGAAAATTTGTTAACGATGAGTGAAAAAGTGAACGACTCCGGCGTGGTGGAACTTACCGGGAGAATCATGGTGGTGGCAATTATCGTCCTCTTCTTGGTCGTGGCTTTCGTCTTTTTCCTTCATCTCTACGCGAAATGGTTCTGGTACCGCCGGGAAGACCAATTGGACGGCCCCCATCGCCGCCGGCGACGCCGCTCTGACTTCTCCGGCGGCCACGAAGAGTTAACCCCTGCCGCCATCCTCCGCCGCGGCCTGGACGTCACGGCCCTTAAATCCATTCCGGTAGTACAGTTCGACCCGAAAGACTTCAAAGACGGGTTGGAATGCGCTGTTTGTTTGTCGGAGCTGAACGAAGGCGAGAAAACAAGAATTCTACCGAAATGCAATCATGGGTTCCACGTGGAATGCATTGATATGTGGTTTCAATCCCATTCCACTTGCCCCATCTGTCGAAACTCCGTTTCCGATCAATCTGCCGTCAGCACCGAAGTTTCTTTGGAGAATTTGTTAGAAACTCCCGCGCAAATTCCAACAGACTTTCCAACCAACGTATTGTTTTGGGGAAATGAAGTTCGGGTCAACTCGGGGGATCCGCAGTTGGAAGACGGATTATATCAATCACAACGCCCACGCCCTGCAGCTTCTTTGGAAGATGATCAACCAGCTGCATCTTCAACTCCATCAGCTTCTTCGTCTTCGTTGGACCCGACATGTAATGGACCAGATGGGGTGTTAGTGATTGATATACCAAGACAGATGAATGAAGATGAAGATCAGAAATCGCCTATTACATCCCGAATGATGTCGTTTAAGAGGCTCTTCGGACGGGATAAACGGGTCAATCCTAGCAGTAGTCCTAGTAATGAGGATGTTGAACAAGGAGGCAGCAGAAGCCAGAATCAACACTACTAGCAAGTCCTCTGTTTAAATACTCAGATATACACAGTGCCTAGCTGAGAGTGCATGCTGACAATTCAATTCAATTGAAGGCAAGAGCCAAAAGCCAGAGCTTGCTGGTCCATTTTTCATTTTTGTTAGGAACAAACTTCTGAAAAATATGTCCCAGTGAGTGAATCATTTGTTTTATTATGTACATACATGCACATACATACTTTGGCTTCTCTGTCTGAGAGAGTTTGGAGGAGCAATCCACTTTTTCACACAGAAGAGTTGTTTTGTTTGTAACATTCCAATGCTCATTTAAGGTAAAGGGTATTGTCGTCAATTCAATCAATGTTAACTTCATTGTAGCTTACACAATTGCAACTTCCTTAAAACTTTAGCTTCTCTCAGTTTTCTCATACTATTACTTATTTCAGCTCAAGATTTCCTAGTTAGTTAGTTTGGTGATCAAGAACCTTGTATTGTTGAACTACTCAATAATGAGCAGCTTTTTTTTTTCTTTTTTAACATGGACTATTTAATGGAGTGGTACTATTTTGAGCTATTGTTTATTGGATTTTTGCTATTTCATTGATTTTTAACTCCCAAATGTTTAATCATTCCCAGCTAAACTATTAAGGGTATTGTCAATTCAATCAATATTAATTCGGAACCAAGTTTGCCGGCTAAACTATTAATATCAAAATAGCAGGAACTGCATTCATGAAAGCATATGTAGTGCTTTCTTCCTCAACAAATCAACATACATCAATCCTAAGATTAAGATAGTGTTGTACAAAGGTAACCAACCATGTTGTTGTTTGTACTAAGATACCATGTAAACAGGGCCATAAGATTGAACAGCACGAGGACTATTAAGGTATATGTAGGGCATCTTGTCCTCAGTTCTCTTTGTCGGGTGGAAAAGACCCGACAAGGGGCCAGAATTAAGTCTTCGTGGCCTGTCTGTTCTACTATTTCCACTACCATGTATCGGGCCAGAAAGAACAGCGCTACGTCTTGGCTTAGAAATATTAAAGGAACTGTTTGATGGTTCTTCTTCCGGAATGGGCATGTGCTTGCTTTTCTTGTCAACTTTCAGCCATGAAAACAAAGATTTTTTCCAGGACTTTTTATTCTTCTGCCCTCCCTCCAATTGTTTCTTTCCTGCTTCTTCGCATGAATGTGGTGTTGCAGCTTCTAACTTCACCTCAGATGCATGTGTTTTTGCTTCCTTCAAGAACTGATCATCAAAAGGTCAAACACAGAAAAGAAATTTTGTAAATTAGCTTTGATACTGCACAAAAAGAGCAGAGGCATTTCTCGACGATCTTAAACCGCCACTGGTTTCCGATAAAGTTAGTAATGTACGCGTGGTCGTACATTTCCTCCCCTCTTTTCAGTAGTAGTATTTTCCCCCTACTTCCTGCTCTTCTCATGGTAGCTGACAATGTATTTAATGAAAAATCCAAATTTTATCTAAAAGGTTGGCATATACTATATACTACCAAACAAAAGCTGCATTTTTGTTAGTGTATTGTATTATTAGGGAAAGTAAATATTTCGTTCAGCTAATCATCGCACAAACAATGAACTGATCTTTTCCATTAATGCTACACAAAAAGCACAGAACAGATATCTAACAAAAGAATTTTAATTACCTGCGCAAAATCGAGCTGGGGATCAAACTCAGCCTGGAGTTTGGGGTAAATGGGAGATTTCTGCATCTAATCTGTGTCTGAAACACAAAGAACAACCAAATCCATTCTTCAATACAATCACAAAATGGAAAACAACAAAGAGGGAGACGAGACAAAAAAATTTCATTCAATCGGGTTTGAGAATTCCGAATGAATTTCTTACCAAGTCAAGTAGAAAGGATGCTAGCCCAACGTACAAGAAGCAGAAAAGGAACTATTTTTCTCCAAACCCTTGATTGTTCTTCCTTTCACAAAGGAGTTGTACGTGGGAGCTTGGGATCAAATCAAGAAGAGTAAAGAGACGATGTTTGATTGGCCGAAACGGAAACTGACTTCTATATACCGGAAGAAAGGATAGTTTGGTGAAAAAATCAGACACGCATCATAACTGCATATACCTAAATTGAGAACAATTCCAAGACATGATCTCGACAGATTAACCTCGGAAGGACTGCCGCCATCAACAGCCTGAACTTTTTGGCTTTACTTAAGCCCTCCAAAATTAGCCCAAGCAGCGGCTTGTCGCTATTGTATAAAAAAGACGGTTGAAATCAATTAAAAGTGTAAAAACAAAGAAACAGCGCCATAATGAGAACTGACCAAAGATTCAAGAAAGATGGCATTATTTATGCCGCATGTTCCGGGACCCTCATTCCCAGTCCCCTCAGGAGGTGCTGCTTTAATTGAACACTGTTTAAAGATTATATATTACTAATATGGTAGTGCGGGAAGTCGTAGTCAGGGCCGGCTTATAAGGTGGCAGAGTCGAGGAAGACACCATTGGATCTCTGTCTTGTAGCTATCTTAAAAAATCAAATGGGAGGAACATGGTAACTGAAATTTGTGGAAAATTTGCTCCCGGCGTTGCTCATTACACAAGCACTGATACACAATTTGGAGAGCAAACTTACGTCAATAGCAAAGAAGAAGGAATAGGTAAATTTTACAATAGAAGATTACCAATATAAACTTTTGATCAAGTTTAACATCACAAGCATGTAATGTGTAGGCAAACAAAATTCTGAACAGTTAAAGAGTTACAAAGAGAATCACATCCATCTTGAGATCCAATTGATCCTCTATATTACCATTTACCCACCACCTCTACCACACTTCTTGTTAAATAGATAGCCCATTCTTTTTGTTCTGCACCATTCCCAAAAGATGGGTTTTCTTCTTTCCTTTTGTACGGTCAAATGCATCAAAGTTGAAGCAGAGGCAAGGCCATTACGATGCCAACAAAGGAAACTATTAACAGCAGCATCCATGTAGGAAATGGGTGTTTCCTGTGCTGCTTCACCTCTTTTGGGGCTTCTGCTCTGTTCAGTTCCTCTTTATTCAAATTACCATTTTTGTCCAACAAGGGTGTGGAATTTTCTTGTTGCCTTGGAGCTGCTGATGATGACTGCTCTGCAACGGGCTGTTTGGCAAGTTGCTGCTGCTCGTACTTTTCCACGTACTCTGGGAACATTTTCCTGAACGTTGTGCTGCATTATGGATAAAAGACGAAAAAGTCAAACAGAAGATATTGATTTGAAATCCGAAGAAAATGCAAAACAAAGAAAATTATATTTACAGAATCCTCCAGTTGGTTGCACCAGAAATCAACCACACAAAGATTTAGAACGGTCTAAAAGAGAGAAAAATGAGTAGGGTAATAGGACTTACTTCTTACAGTTGAATGCAAGAGAGGACTTGGCAAGGCGTTGCTTTTCCTCAATAGTAGAATTAACACTACCCGTGGTAGGACTGGTGTCCATCTGCAGAGAGGCAGCAAGAGGGGGGCATCATAACGAAGCGCATGCTTGAGGAATAGATATAATGTTTGATGTTAACTATAGAATGTCAATTTCCGAAATAGGTTTGCGATACATTGTCCCATGAAACATTCTCCCTATGTTGCAGCCAATTGAATAGCCATAGGGCAATCCAACCCAAACACTAATCAAATGGATTTTCCTATATTTTAGTGCAACAAGATTCAATAATTAACACCACAAGCAAATTCAAGGAGGAAAAAAAAAGAATCCCCTTAAAAGTCTGCATGCTCCTTATATGTTTTCTGCACCATGCAAAGTGAAACTTTAGAGCATCCAGTTAGTATCAAAAGCTTCAGCTTCGTAAACACATCTCGTACAAAACAAGATAGTTTTCAAAGCAAGCAAGAGGGCAGCTACTATTGTATCAATCAGAGTCAAAACATTTACGTATTACAAGCCACTATAACTCACCATGAAGGAGAGGAGCCCTGTAAGGATACTGCATAGAAAGAAAAAAAGGAATGGAAAAAGTCAGCATGATAAAAGCCAGCAATTCCCTCAATAGATGTGCAGCTCGTTTTGTCATTAATCGCAAGCTACCTTGACACGGACCACATAGGGTTCCAAGTTTCAGGATGAACTGGAAAACAGTAAGAAGATAGAATCAGTTCTTGGAATAAATCGTACAGTAAATAATTCACCAATTTCTACAAACTTACAATCACTCATAGATAAACAAAGTTTCTTTTGAGTCATAAACCGCCCATTGGGAGTAGTCATGCTGCATGAAACAGAAAACACAGTTTAAATGAAAGCATGTTGACGGCATTCAAACCAACGCAGTTGCTGATGCCAGAAGAATCAATCTTTTTTAATGGTCAGAACGTAATACCTGATTCCTGGAGGTTTGAATGGATACTCCGGGGGGAATTTGATCTTTCCATAATAATATCCACCTTGAATTAATAATCAGCACGAATCAAATTAGTATTCTCAATGCAAATAAGTGGTTGTGGTAAACATGCACTAAGCAAGAAGCCATGATCCAGTCATGAAATAACAAACCTGCAAACGGTGTTCCTTGGCTTCCCTCCAGCACATAATCTGAAACAAGAAATCCACAGAATAAAAATCACAAGACAAGCTAAAGAGTATGTTGCAGCAGACCATAACTCCAGTGTAACATATTACGAACGCCATGGCGCTATAGTAAGATATAATGCAGACATTCTTCGAAAGCTGAGGAAAAGTAGTTCAAAATATTGCAAACGGACAACCACACTCATCAGTTGATAGTCGTTTTCATAAGATAGCCTATTGATGAACAAATATTCAGAGGAGTTGAAACTAATGATAACATGAAAATAATGTTGCTTTGTGATATCTCGAGGAAGTACTTATCATCAAAAAGCATAATGGAGAACTGCTTTTGAAAATGTCTGTGATCATCGAAGCAACATTATGTAGTGGTATGATATGATATTTTGTAATGATTAAAGTGAAAAAGTAAGAGAGAGAGTGAGAGTGGTGGGAGGCTGGGAGCTAGTAAAAATCAAAAATCAAGCATCATATCATATCATCTTGGTGACCCAAGAAGTGGCGGAGGCAGGATTCTTTCGAGGAGGGGGCCAAATTGTACGGGGCTGCCCCCGAAATTTTATTTTTCGGATCGGAGCGGGAGTAGCAATATCTTGAAAACGCTTATTTCGTAGTAAATGAACACAAAAATGTTTCATCCAACTTCAAAAATGTTTCCACTCCACATCAAAACAACACAAATTCAATTATATAAATTCGCAAAAATTAAAAATTAGGACAAGTAACATAAATTCAATACATTAGAAATTAGGTTTAGGACAAACAAAATTTTTTTTAGGGGTTGAAACGTCGAAAATTGGGACACCCAATGAAGAATTTTTTGCCGTGGGACGGGCGGCCGCCCCCACCCCCCTTGCCTCCGCCCCTGGACCCAAGCCTTAGTCTTCTTCAACCATTAGCAACTAAAAGTTTACCATATGTAGCATGCATGCAGTACTGCAGTAGCAGTTGCAGGATTTAATTAATATATGAAATATAAGCATAAAAAGAAGATGATGAAATCTTTTGACATTACGAAATACCGGACCGAGAGGCATATAACAAAGAGAAGAGAAAAAGGCAAAATTTTGCACGGTGTCAAAACTCAGAAGTCAACGTATAATTGATGAAGAAATTCTATAACACAAAGGAAGTCCATCTAAAACATTTCTGCTAGGATCTTATTAAGACGCTTAACTATTTTGGCATCGCAGATTACAGAAAAAACATGAAAACTTGATTCACAATAGACACCTTGAAGGAGATAGAAAGACCACATGTTGGTTCAGAATTCAGTGTATTAAAAATTGGAGACTATTCCCATGCCATATTCTACTAACATAATAGGGCAAACAATGATTAAGAAGTAACTTACGCCACTCAAGAATGTCACTTGGGGAAGGTCGAGCTACGATATGGGAAACAGGTTCCTGTAAATGCATAGGAAATACTGTCATTCACAATAATAGTTGCGTCCATGATAGTAATTTCTGGAATGCCATGGAGCACTTCACAAAACGTGATCCATCACATCCTCCAAAACTCTATCCACACTGTTTCGGCATAGAAAGAGTGCAGATTTCATGGTACAATATAATACTAGCAAAATCAAACAAATAAATTGATGCACAAAGGATCTCAAAGAAGTTATTGCAAATTATAAGCTAATAAAGTTGAAAGAGAATAGCTGTAATGCTATAGGGTACTAATCTGTAGAATTCACACAACAAATTAAGTATACAGAATGCCAGTTTCATCACCAGCATGCATATCCCATGGCAGAGGAGTTCAACAAAATAAAGGGTTATGATTAAAACATTGAATTGGAATAACAAAAGGGAAAAGTGTAATAGCACTCTACCCAAAACAGAAATCTGAAGACCAAATAATTATCATTGGACAAGAAGATGACATACTTTACAAAGTGCTCTATATTCCTTCTGTAGTCGCTTTACACATGCTTTCTCGGCCATTCCTCAGCTTTTAGTTATACGAGAAATATCCTGGACTGGTTGTCGCTCACTACAGTAGAAATTTGCTGGCTGGTAAACATAAAAGCCAATTGATTTATTAACTCGGAAACTTAAATCTTCAATAAATTCATAAAAGATAAACTTAAAACAACTGTGAATCTGTGATTTGTTTCCTTTTGTGTTGGGGGGTGAAATGCAGAAGGTATCTACAGGCTACAGCACTATTTCCTAGAACAGAGAAAATACATGAAGTACTAAATCAAAATAATGTGAATTGAATTACAGTTTGACATGAAGAGCTAGGAGATCCGATCTCATGGTTCGATCCATATCATCTCAGAGGAAAAAGTCATTGAACAAGATTCAAATTTGTTTGAACTAAACATATGGACCCTTAAACACGAGAACTAACTCTAAAACTACTGAATCATAAAGCTGAAAGTCCTTCGTCGTAGAGGGTATGCATAAGGCAGTGAACTCGTGAGCACAAAGCTCTGGTAAAGTGCCTCTGGAGGATAGCAATTTCCCTTAGACGCATATACATACCCCTAGGCTCCAGGATCAGGACAGGGCTGTGTTATAGTTTTTCTAGAACAGCTGCAGACTAAGTTGAACAAGACCATGTCATTACAAATTCAAACAGCTATAATCAGCATACTTTTTACTATAAAAAGACCCCAGAGAAAGTAGACCGGTTGGGTATTCTGTATAGTATGGGCTTACTTTAGGAGGAGCTTGTTAGTAGGTTCGTACGATTTTTGGAACCTTGCTGCATCTTGAGCCTTTGATAACTAAGGGAAGTCCCAAGTCCATAGCATTTCAAGGCCAAACTCCACCCATAAATGACTACATGGAAGTGCCAACGCCCAAGTGCACAGCAAAAACTAGGCCAAACCGCACCCATACATCCACAACACTCAATGCAACAAAAAAAAAGAAACGCAAAAGGTAGAATGTCTGAAAGAAAGACTTAAAAATCCATGATCAGGTTACTTAGAGAGTTTATTAAATATTTAAGCTATATGTGAATGTAAGATTATGAGTCATCAGTATGCAGACTAAATTGTTCTGATACAGAAACTCAAAAACAGATTAGAGCAAGCTCCAACAAGTCCAAAACAGTCCTCAACAAGCGTCCGAGAGCTAGAGTAATGTTTCCTAAATACATTTCCACCGATATATACCAACTCAAACCAGCGATAAGAGCAATTAACAACAATTACAGCCAATGGTTTAATAAAAGAACACACATTATCTCTTTTAGGAAAATTACATGTGTATATGTAAAGAGGCAAACAAATACACCGAAGTTCTAAATAAAAATTTCTCACATTAAATTATTTGTGAGAGATGATCAAACACAAGGGAGAATTCCTTATAATCAGGACCGACAACATACAGAATAATGAGGCAAACATCCAAACAAGCGCGTAATCCCAAAAAATTTATAAATTAAAAAAAAAAAATTGCTAGGCAAGGCAAGGAAAGTTAATCATGAAATTGATGCAATAACAATAACAATAGGAATTTCCACATAATTGAGCCATGTCGATTGAATCAGGACACCTAATTAGCAAAATGGAATTTGCAACAAAACCCTAGAGATCTACTTTTAAAAAAAGAAGAAAAAAAGTGAGCCCAAATTGACTTACAGGACATCAAAATCACGCAGATTGCAAAAAGGAGGATGATTAAATTCACGGGGAATCAAGAAATTGCGATCTCCAAAAACCCTCAAATGGACGAGTAAGACGATCTCCGGAAATCGACCATTTCTCGGTTGAATTTTTGTACGTATATTAATATATATATTTGGGCTCAGTGAGTCTGACTTCTGGAATTGCGAAAGCCAGCAAAAAGGAGAAAAAAAGCCCAAATAACGAATAATAATACTCCCCCTACTCTTAACCAACAACAGATGGCTATAGCCTATAGACCGTGCGAACTCTGTGTGTGTGTGTGTGTGTGTGGTGTTGGTTAGTTGGATTTATCACAAGATGACATTTTTACCCCTCAGTCTTGCTCTCAACGGTTTCGCTTGTACCCACTTTGACCCTTGGTTTGAAGCGGCCATCGAGAGTCTATGCACAATTATCAAAAATTATCACTTTAAAAAAAAATTAATATAAAGATTATAAATCATAAATATAATTAATTATATTTATATTACATTTTTAATATTCATGTTTATTTTTTTAAAAAAATGACATTTTTTGTTAAAAATACCTAAACTCTCGATATAATTTTTATTTGTCGAAGTCAGCCTTAAATACAACGCATAAACCTTTTTCTATGCTTGCTTTGTTGAAGTAAATTTTGTGTGCGAGGGTATCGAGTAAAAATAACTTCTCGAGCATTTTATATGAATTTTCCTATTTATTTTTAAAATAAACTTGTGATTTATTGAAATCAAATGGCACTGATTACATCATGTAAAATTAAAAGAATGGTAGCAGTCCAACTAATACAATTAGCTATTGAAATGGAGGCTCGAGCTAATTTATGCGCCATCCGATTCGCTCATCTTCAGACAAAAGAAATAAAGGAATCCATGACCTCTAATAACAAATCTTGACAATCCTCAATAAATCCATCAAATAATAACTCGTCTTGCACATTCGCCCTCATTGCATGTACCACCATCTGAGCATTTAATTCAAAACCAATTCTAGAGAATCCTTCTGCTTTAATCCAACGCAGAACTTTCCGTAACCCATTAGCTTTCGCCACTTTCGACTCAAATTTTATTGTCTGATATTTAGAGAACGTCGCGACCACCAGCCCGTTTGAGTCTCGAATGACCACCCCCACCCCAGTTCTTCTTTTCGGACCAAAGCACGCCACGTCAATATTATATTTGAGATGTCCCGTACTCGGTTTACTCCAAACCCCTTCCTCAATTGACTCGTTCCCACTGTCCCTACGGACTCCACCTAGACTGCTTTTCCAATTTTTGGCTTACATTGCGAATTTTTTTTCACATGAGCATTATTACATCATTAAGGCGTTACAATTTTTTTTTTATTATTATTAAAAGAGCACGTGAAGTATTTTTATTGATACAAATTTTCTTAGTGGTATGTCTATACATTTTTTGATTGAATAATGTAATCAATAAGATTTGTATGTACTTTTTACATATATATTTTTTTGTAACTCTATATATATTCTTTACTATTATCAATTGATTTTAGATGAAACTCTATAATTTGGTATTAAAATAGATTCTTCACATATATGAACCGAGTATTCAGTGCATAATATTAATATAATGCATACTATTGATATTTGTTATATACTCTGCATTTTCGATATATTTTATATCAGAAAGAAAACAAGTCTTAATACGCACAATGCAAGATTTTACCTACTTCTTTCGTTTAAAGAAAAAAAAAATTAGTCACTATTTCATATAGCCAAAATTTTGCACTATGCAAGATTTTACCCATTTATTTCGGAGTTAGTATATGGAGCGTCTATGCACTCCTTGTTAAGAATGTCAGCTTTCAAAGAGATTGAAAGACGTGCTATACCACTTCCAAAGTTTCACACACGCTTTTAAAATTTTTTTTCAAAGTCGGCACAAAAATGCTTTCCTAATATTTCTCAAACACAATCGAAAACCCACCTCAACCTTCTACTACAATTTCGCCCATCCTCCACAATTTCTCCCCATGATCAAACTCTAAACCCTAATCTAAAAAAATAAACAAATCCAACAATGAAACAAGGCGATTTCACCAAAAATCAAATTGAAACCCTAAATCTTTCGATTAATCTTGCAAAAAGATCAATGGGTAGAGTAAGAATAATTTTTTTAATGAATTTTGTGGTTTATATTATTCATTTCATGTTTCATCTTCATTCTCAAACAAATAGAATTCCTCTCATCTCTCCCCACGAAAATTTCTTGTCTTCAAATCAAATTATGGAGATGAACAACTTCATTCCTTATGCCATGGCAGATTATCCCTATGTTCATCCTTTTGGTTACGTTGGACCTCAATTCCAATCGCAACCATTTTACCCGAACGATTTGATGATTCCTGATCAATATTATCTTCATGTATTTTGGATACTGCTTGATATTATGTATGTATGTGCATTACTGATATACTTTATACGCATTATTTATAGTCTTTATGTACATTTATGTGCATTATTAATATTCTATATGTGTGCGTTATTGATAAATTATGCATGTACATTACTAATATTCTTTATGTTCATTACTTATATTTTGTATGTTCGTTTTAAACAAGAATTATATTTTTTAATAGAAAACCACGTTTCATGGAGGGCAATTTAGAGGAGATGCATAAATATATAAGCAGAAAGGGTTAATCTCATTTTAGGCCCCAAAGTTTTCGTGGAGTTTCGAAACAGATCTCCCGATTTCAGAAATTTCAAAATAGGCCCTAATGTTGCATTTTTGTTTCGAAATGGGGTTTTTTTGACGAATTCGTTAGAAACTTAACGAAACTCA
>JAOTQG010089944.1:0-13754 GCA_025631175.1 Iris virginica
GGAGTGGGGGGAGGGTAATTTTTGTGTGGATGAGATTGAGATTGGGAAAAAGTGAGTGTGTGTGTTGGGAAGATAGATATATTAAAAAATGTTATATGTTATGTGTAATTTTTTTATTTGATTTAATTAATTATAATTTATATTTAAAAAATTTTTATCACTTTTAAATATTATCGTGTTCGAGAATACGAACTACTTGCGATTAAATATTTTGATACGCCGTGCCCGAGTAGTTTTCTATATATAAAGATGACTTATTACCAATTTACACGCTCTCTCGAACTCACGCTTGGCAGCTGAGTCGACAGTTAGATAGCTCACGCACATTTACACTCACAAAACACACCTTTTAGTAGCCAACAGCTTTCACAGTAGTAATAGTACTCCGACAACTGCAAGTCTGCAACAGCAATTCCACTATCCAATGGCAATGAGCATGGCGCCCATCTCTTTCTCTCTCCTCCTCCCCTTCTTCTTCTTCCTCCTACTCTCTCTCTCCTCCGCCACCGAGCCCCACCACCACAACCGAGCTGCTCCTTCCACCTCCTCAGATCTCGTCCGCACGTCCTGCATCCACGCCAGCTTCCCCACCGTCTGCATCCGGACCCTCTCCACCTACGCTGGCCCCGCCACCACCCCGCGAGAGGTCGCCCAGGCCGCCGTCAAGGTCAGCCTCTCACGCGCCTCCAAGGCCTGGGACTTCCTCTCCGCCCTCCTCAAGACATCCGGCGGATCCTCAAGGGAGAAGGGACCCCTCGGCGACTGCGTGACCCAGATGTCGGATTCCGTCGACGAGCTCCGGAAGACGCTCGGCGAGCTCAAGGAGCTCCGGCGTGGGACGTTCCGGTGGCAGATGAGCAATGCGGAGACGTGGGTCAGCGCCGCCTTGACCAACGAGGACACGTGTCTTGATGGGTTTAAGGAAGTCGACGGGAAAGTACGGTCGGATGTGAAGCGGAAGATCACCAATGTCGCGCGAGTTACCAGTAATGCTCTCTACCTCATCAACCGTCTCGATCAGGGTACTCGTCCTTAAATCAACGGCTCAGATCTAGTATTATATAGTGCTAATAGTGCAATTTAATAAATATATTCTCGTGACGTCGTTATTTTATTTTCTTCTTCTACTTTTTTTTTTCTTTTTTGGGTGAAGTTTGTGATGAGGTCTTATGGTCTAGTAACTCTGTAAATCTTTTTTAAATCAAGTTATCTTCTATTAATTAATTATAATAGTGATGTTAATGAGAATAATTAAGTTATAAAATTTTTGATTATAAAAATTAATTGGCGTATATATTGATTGATTGTATTCTTTAAACCATTTTAGAATAGATTTATAAATTCCATAATCAATCAATTACACTTTTTGAGTAATTTTTCAAGAGAAATTATAGTAAAAGTGCAAGAAAATAATTTTGATATCATACGACTTAATATTAATGTTATTATTATTTTCATAAATAAAGTTTTTGCAAGGGAATGTGAATACCATAATTAGTATTGCCGACATTCACTCTATATCTGATGAAGAGATGAGTTCGGATTGTTTGTTCTAAATGATGACATATTTCTGTCTTATTTTTTTAAAATATTATCTCAATTATTTAAAAGTTAATCATAATTTTTTAAATTTTAAAGTTTTAATTAATTTAAAATAAGTATCATTTAAAAAAAATTATGTATTAGAAGATGGGACATTTGGCATAGAAAATACAAATTCTAAAACTATAATATAAACTCTTATAACCAGTTATAATATGAATTCTAAAGCTATTCATGTTACTTGGGTTCAAATTGACATATAGTATACACAATGTGTGGATTACAACAACAAAAAGAAAGTAAAAGTATTTTTAAAAATTATTAAATTTATTCAGAATTATTCAAGTTAAGAATCGAATGTATTGAAATATTATGATCTGTATGATAATTTTTATATTGGTATACGTGAAATAAGGGGGAAAAAAATTAATGTTGTTTGTCGGTTGAAAATGAAGATTAGAGACATTGATACTATAGTTTATTTACGTTTGCTTTTGTGTTATGACTACCGCATAATTGGCAAAATTTTAAGAGAGCCTAGGTGTTCGGTGTGGTAGGAGCGTTCAATGCACATAAAGATTATAAATTATGCATGTAATATGATATAAAATGCACATAATAATTATAAACATACTAATGATATAATTTACGTACATTTTATATTTATGTTATGTGCATTGGACGCTTCTAATACATCGAGTGCCTAGACGCTCGGTATACCAATGCATAATACTCAAAAAGTTTGATAGATAGTGTACTTCAATAAATAAAGTTTATTAATGGTGCTTTGACCACCCCACTCTTGTTCTATTGTATGTACCATTATTCATATTATGGTGAGACTCATTAATAATAGGATCCATCACTACATAGGTAGTAATACACAAAATAAGAAATAGAATAGAATAAAGAATTCAGACTCCTTTTTAAATATCAGACGAATAATGATTAACATACCGCATAATCAACCGCAAAATCCATCGACATGCATTGTGGACTTGTACGATACAAGTCCGCAATGCATGTCGGTGGATTTTGCGGTTGATTATGCGATGTATGTAGCATCGTTGATATCAGACCAAGGAGTAGTTTATATTAGATTCTCTCTCTCCAAGGGAGGGGACCCAAATCAACTCCTGTCACTACCAAGGTGTGTTTTAGCTTGTTAATCGAACCGAAATTTTTTATATTAAATAGTGTATCATTTATTTTGTGATACAGTCAAAAAAAATATGTATTTTAAAATTTAAAATTATTTTTTTAAACGATCAAAGTAAAATTTTATAAAATAATATATGATGTGTCACACCATTTAATATAAAAAATATGATTTTGTGTCAATCACATGACCTGCCTAAAGGCAGAAGAGATAAGAAGAAGCTGCTCCCAGTCCCACCATGTTAAAAGCTCTGCACAGCAAACGGTTTCATACTTTTGAGTTTTGAGAATTTTACATTCGTACCTTGGATAGATCCGCACATTGGTGGAGATCATTTAGGTTACGTTCATTCGTTCAATTTTTTAAATATTATTTAAAAAATAAATTAAAAATACAAAATTTTTAGACATATATTTTCTCTCTCTACCTATTATTTTTACATACTTTTATATCACCTTTATATCCTATCAAATATCACATTAAATTACAACTATCACTCTTTCTCTCTTTATCACTATCATGTAATTTTTTTAAAATTTAAAGGGTAAAATTGTAAAACTCTTACAAAATCAAAACCAACACAAAATACAACTAAAAACAAAACATATTAAAAAACTACACGTCCAAATGCACCCTTCGAGTATAAATGTAGTCAGTAAATATTAAATGTTGAACATCAATGTACGTTGTGAATTGAGATTTTTTGTGCTAAATGGTGTTTTATCTCCTGTAGAATCATCTTTTAAACGATTGGAATGAGGTTTTAGAAAAATACCACAGAAAATGACACACTGTTTAACACAGAAAATCTGAACTCATAGATTGGAGGTGAGAGCCTCTGTCTCATTCTCTATCCCACTCTCTGTCCCACTACTCATATTGTGATGAGATCCACCAATAATAAGATCCATCATAATGTGAGTAATGAGACAGAGAGTGGGAGAGAAAATGAGACAGAGGATTCCGATTCCATAGATTGTGGAGGACGCTAATTCAAAATTTGTATTTATTGATTAGAAGTTTGGATTTAACAACAGATAAGTTGTTAATCACAAATCACATGCCTTGCCTAAACGCAGAAGAGATAAGAAGAAGATCCCGCCACGTTGAAGCTCTGCACAGCAACGGTTTTGCGCAACATTTATTAGGTAGTAGCGTGTAGGCTGGTGAATCGAATGGAGCCAATTCGCGAGCTTACGAGTTGATTCGAGTTGGACTCGATTCGACTTCGAAAAATTTCGAGTTCAATCTGAGCCGGTTCGAACTCGAGTTCACTATCGATCCGATATCGATCAATTTATTTCTCTTATCGAGATTACTAGCCAACTCGCGAGTTGACCTACATTAATATACTTTTTCAATTATATTATAATATATATTCTTAAATATATGTATATTTTTAATATAATAATAATAATAATTATATATTTGATTCGAGTTATCGAGCCGTTCGAATTTGAACTCGAGATCGAAATTCAAAAATTTCTTATCGAGCCGAGTTTGAGCGAAAATCAATGTATTTTTTCGAGTTCGAACTCGAGTTCGAGTTGAACTTTCGAACTATCGAACCGAGTTCGAGCCGAAAAAATACGATAATTTCGGATCGACTTCAGATCGTTGACACCCCTACTGGCGTGTTTAGGGTTTAAGTTTAAATCCTTCGAATGAATCGTAAATTGAATTAAATCATTGTTTAATTTAATTTTGATTAACGATGATTCGATTGTGATTTGAAAATTTTATAATTCGTACGACTCAATTTGATTTACGATTTTGTTACCTAAATCGAACCAAACTGAACAAATAACTTGTATGTATATATGCACTAGTGAATGCTCGGCTCGTGCCCTCGAACACGGTTAATTTAAAACACACGGGTGGGAGACATAAGGAATCTTATTGGTGGGCCCCCAAAGTTCCTTGCTTCCTCTTTCTTATTTCCCAAAGGCCTCGACTTGCCCGTGTCAGAGAGACGGTGCAGATCCCGCTGCCTTGTGACGTTGATATCTTCTACAGTAAAAATATACTCGCCCATATATTATAGGATTTTTCATAAATAACTGTTTAAATGAGAAACTCAATGAGTTAAAAACCGTAAGAACTAACTTTAAACGTAGGATATTACAGCCCGTGCTTAACCCCCGCCCCAAGATTGGCCCTCCGACCCTTTTCACTTTCCCAAGTCAAAAATATCACAAAGCAAATTAAAAGGCAGCGTATTGCGCATTCTACCCGATCGATCCCTTCCCTTCAATTTCCCCTCTTCAGCTCCCTTCCTTCGCAGCTATCTCTGCCGCAGCTTAAACCTCGTCGTCTACATGGCCGAAACTATCGACAACGATTTCTCTACCGATGCAGTCGTAGTCGTCAACGATGATGTCAAGTTCGGCTTCCAGTGGTTGGAATTGCACCTCCAGCAAGCTCTCAGGCACCGTCCACCGCCATGTGTTGATCTATAGCTACAAGATGCACGAGGATTTGCAACAAAAATTGAACGGCTTACACAACAAATACTGAAATTAGGGAGCCTAAATTGCAAGTTCACGAAAACTTTAGCGTCTAAAATAATAAAAACTCTTTTAAATTAAAAAAAAATCACTTATACAGATATACAAATCTGTAATATAATTTTTTGCTCCATATTTACTATTCATGAAGAAATTTATGACACGTGTTTACGGACACGGAACTACACTATTTTAAAACAATATGAAATAATATAATATCATTGTTCCAGAAAAAAAAAACTTGTAAACATTTTTTCAAAAAATTAAATTGAAAATGAGGAGAATGAGAATTGAAAATGGAGGAATGATTTTTATAATAAATGGTTGAAATTGAAAAATTTTAAGGTTAAGGGTTAAAAGTTAATTTTTCTGTATCAAATTTAAAATTTTTACTATAGATACATTGAGGAAATTATTAGAAATAAATTTTATAAATTTTAAAGAACTAACGAAGTTTTATTTTAAAAATTGTTAATTTTTTTTTTTTTTTTTAATCATAACATACACTTACGCGAATTGTGCGTTAACATTGTTCTGAAACTAATATTCATGAATCTTCTTATAAATTTGCTCGTATATCTACATATCATGTATGGTGTGAATTTGCTCTAATATCATATCATAGGAAGGAACTTTCATGTCAAAACGAACAAAACATAATAATTAAGGGTGATTTTTATAAACGCATTTTGTTAATTTATGCTTATATAATTCAAAATTTTGTTTGTTCTACTAAAACAAAAAACAAAAAAAACATAATAATTAAGGGTGAATAATGTGTTTAATCAACGTACTTTGATTAAAGGTCATATTATACCATTCATGTATTCCTAAATTTTTTTTTAAAAAAAAATCTCAAATTTTGTATATGATATTTAAATCGCTAATACGGGTTAAATGAGTTGGGTTTTAATAATTAACAGGTTCTAAGTTTTTACACATTTTAATACATAATTTTATAATTAAATAAGTTACAAATTTATAATGAATTAAACTGTTCAACAGGTTAAAAATGATTAAATTAAATTAATAAGTACTCTCTCCATCTCGCAATAGATGACTTTTTAGTTTTGTGCACACTTATTAATGAGTAATATATATTGATAAATTCATGCTTATTAAATAATGTCTCTTTATTGATGGTAAAAGAAGTGAATGTAATTAATGATCATGGATAGTTGGGAAAATAGGAGGATAAATTAGTAAAATATGAATAAAAAAAATCTAAAAATCCTAAAAAAATAACTATTATGAGATAAATTTAAATTTTTAAAAATTAATCTATTATGAGATAAATTTTAATTTTTAAAAATTAATCTATTATGGGACGCATTTTAACACACCTATTGATATTCAACAAGTCATTTTCGCGAACTAATGATAAAAAGCTTACCGCAGTGATGATATGGCTATATATGGCATGGCAGTTCCATTCCACTTGAATTAAAAATACATTCTAAAATTGTTATTAGATGGTAGAAATAACTAAAAAAAAATATTAAAAAGAAAAACCCCAAACGCTTTTTCTCGGCACCTAATAAACTCACCACCAGCCATCAGCCAGCGCCCAGTAAACCCAGCAATCTATCATGTCATGACATCCACCAACCAACCAGCTGCTATTTCTGCAAGATTAACCTCTTTCTGCCAAGGAGACTTCATTTATAACTCTTTCTGCCAAGGAGACTTCGTGAGCAGAATCTATGCAACTTTCGGCCTTGAGCTGCTTATCATCAAGATAGTGCTGATAAATATAGGAAGCAAATCCCCAGATGGCTAAAATCATGGAGGTCACCTTCACACCATTCATTTTGTCCTGGAAAAATATGACGGCACCCACCGGGATAATCGGCAACCCAACAGCACCAATGACATTGGCGAACAAGGAAGAAACCTCGAAGATCAAGCCACCGTTACCAACAGCGTAAAACGTCCACGCCGCCGCTACAAACGCACAAGTCAACACATAAGATACGGCTCCGGTCTCGTATCTCATCATCTCTTTGTTCAAACCTTTCCATTCTCCGCTCGCGAAAAGCCCAATCAAAATCACACTCGTAGTAACTGCAGCCTGGATGACGTTGATCATGAATACCGCTCTGAATGTTCGATTTCTGATAAGCCGTGCAAAAGCATATTGTGTTGAAGCGAGGGCGAACCCGATACTAGCGGATCCAGCAATCGTGCATACGAACCCGATTGCATACTTCCTTTTACTCGTCGGGGACGAATTCGACTGGTCATTTTGGAACACGAGGAGGATGGATGAAATGGTGAGAAGCAATATAGAGTTAATGATGTAAGGAGTAAACTTTTGGGCGTTGAGGAAGTAGGAAAAGAATGCATTGAAGGCCACTTGCGTTGCGGTGATTAAAGAAAATGTAGAAACCGGAAGAGACGCTATGCCGACTGCATACAACATGACAGCTCCTGCCCACAAAATGCCAACGAAAAGATTTAACGATACGAGCCTTAATACTGGATTTTTCCGATGATCATGAGTACTACTGATCATCATCATGGGGTGGTTTTCTTCTAGGGTTTTATCTTTTTTCCTATTACCAAAGAAGAGAAAGGGTATCACGAGAGGAAATCCTGCTCCCTGGAGAAGGGCTACCAGCCATTTGCTATTTCCGCCTCTGTTGAAGTAGAGTCTAGACAATAGCGTAGCAACTGCCTGACCTCCAAGAACAAATGTCGTGCAGACGCTAATCCGTAGCCACCATTTGTATCGTGCCACACTACTACTGATCATCACCGCCGATGGTTGGACGTCGACCACACTACACAGAACTGTGTGATTTGTGGATGATATTTCTTGCTTGGTACTGCCATCGCGATCATCTGCTTGAGAAAAAAGAAGAATAAGCTATATGGGTAGATATATATTTTCCAACAACCGAACGGCGCCATGCAAAATTGCAAGGTATCTAAAGTACTCTAAATCAAGCTAAAATGTTTTTCTCGTGAATTTCAAATGTATATACTTTTGGTTGTGATCTTGACTGAGTGATTGATTAGTGATATTAAGTATATGAGATTTTTCTTGAAACTAATATAAAAAAAATCGAAAATACTACTCCCGAACCCTTGTATTACTTCGCCCTCCCCACCCACCGACTCCGTTCCCACTAATAATAAGACCCAGGTTCGTCACTGCATATTATACATAATACTGAATCGAAGAAAGTATTACGTACATGGGGAAATTTTAATATCATATGTATCTAATGAACCGTTAGATTTTTTTAGGTTTTACTATTGAGCTTATCTTAGCTGCTCTATTACAACAGGATGCATGGTTTGCTAGGTTAATTGTTTTTTAGAAGGTTTTTCCATTTTTGAACTTTTTTCTTTCCTTTGGGTTCACAATTTTTCATCTATTTCTTTTCTAGTTTTTATTTTAATTATTACAAAATTTTCAAAAAGCAAACAAAAAAATCACTCATTCAAGCGTGTTTTGGATTAATGTATGAAACATCATTCAGCTAATTAGATGTATTTTGCCGCTTATAATTAATTAGACGAAGGGTTTTATGACAAACAAACATTCAACGCGTACGTGTTTTGAAATGTACGAACGAAACGAAATACCATTTATTTTCGTTTCAAAATAAGTATCAAAGAACGTTCGTACTTTTTAGACCTGCAGGCATGCATTAGAGACCATTTTACGATAATGCTAATTAGTACCTAAATTATCAGAATATCGAGGATGAAAGGAAATCAACTTAATTTCATATGAATAACGTAACATGAAATTAATCCATGGTCATATATATATGATTCATCAATTTGTAACATATATACATAAGGAAAAAGAAAATTTATTTTCCAAAATGAGATTTTTAACTATCGTACCAATATTTATTGGTGCTGCCAGTTCTTGAGGTCCTTCCATGGCGATCGAAGATACCCGAAAGCCTGATGAGAGACCTACAAAGTGGAGTGTTAAAACTTCGTATATAACATGTATTTATTAACCCGTAAAGCTCACTTGCAATTATTTATAATCATATGTACTTGAAGAAAAAAACACTTGCATTTGTTTAATTGTTTAATTCAAACTACTTGCAATTTTTTTTTATTTTTTTGCCCATACTACTTTTTTTTTTTTCTTGCTTCTCCTTTTTTAGAAACTTGTATTAATGCTAATTCCTTTAAGCTGCATATAGCAACAAATTTCTTGTGTTAATTTCGGGTTGACAACCAAAAGCTTAATTTTAATATTTTTTTTAGTGCATTTTTTTTCCATTTGTAGGGTACAAAAATATTTTAATCAAATCAAATGAAGAAATTTTTGAATATTGTGCACTTTTTATATATACACATTTAACTCGGTTTAAAGTTTTTGTATTCAGACATGATAATCTTTTATGATTAAATTTAATTTTGGGTTAGAAAATTGATTTTTAGTAATTTTATGTGAAATTTTGTACTCCCTTTGTCCCGCAATAGATGATCTTTTAATTTTGTGCACAAGTATTAGAGGAGTAATATATATTGACAAATTCACTCTTATTAAATATTGTCTCTTTATTGATGGTAAAAGAAGTAAATGCAATTAATGATCATGGATAGTTGGGAAAATAAGAGGGTAAATTAGAAAAATATAAGTTAAAAAAGTCTAAAAATCCTAAAAGGACGACAAATTTTAATTTCTAAAAGGTAATCTATTACGGAGCGAAGGGAGTAATGATTAAAATGAAACAGTAAAAGAGATAGAGATCAAATGATGAAATCATTAAAATTTTTAAAATAAAAAATGATAATAAATTAACATTCAAATCCAGATCATACTATTTAAATTACGGCAAGTACACCTACTTTTCATCGTGTACTTAATTTTGTTGATTAACAAATTAACGGGACGAATACATGTATAGAATTTTTATAATTATTCTATCTACTTAAGTACATAGTGACCAGGCACTCCTACACATTTGCCATCATCAAAATTATATAATAAGCGTTTAGTTTCCACAGGTTATTACTTTAATAATGAACGACCACTGCCATTATTATCTTTGAATATACTTAACTATACATGTGAACAAAAGCTTCCTAAAATGAAAATTTCATGCATAATTTGAGCATTCATAATTGATTAAACACGTTGATGCATACGTAGGTGATTAAATGAGATCCATAAATAAATAGAGAATTTAGAGAAAAAAAAATTAAAAGTCCTTAAATTTAAATAGTTGAATGATTACGATTAAATAAAAGAAAAACAATAATTGATAGTAATTTTGTAAAAGTAGAAGTTTAAGAATATTTATATAAGTACCAGATTTTTTCTCTCATTTAAAATTATGATTTATTTTAAAATAAAATATCTCATTTTCTATAATTTGAAATTAAAATTTAATTACGAATTCTTGTTCAAAATTAAATTCTCTTTCAAATAAGATTAATGAATAATATATTTTGATGATTTTTTTTAAGTTCAAATGAACCATGAAATTAGTACTGTGAAATATGAATTTGTTTTTACAACTGTGAACCGTAAAATTTATTTTTGCTTTGAAAATTAGTTCACATTATTAATTTTATGATTAATCACAATTGTGAAATACTTAGTTCATGCTATTTTTACTACAAAATTGAGTTTCGTGGTTCTCAATATATTGATTCCATGGTTCACAGTTTTAAATTTCATGGTTTACAGTTGAAAATTTCATGGTTCAAAGTTGTAAATTTCATGATTAACAATTTTAATTTTATGATTCACAGTTGTAAATTTCATGGTTCACGGATATTGATTTCATGGTTCACAGTTATAAATTTCATGGTTCATAGTTTTAATTTCATAGTTCACAGTTGTAAATTTCATGATTCACAGTTGTAAATTTCTCATGGTTCACGATATTGATTTCATGGTTTACAGTTGTAAATTTCATGGTTCACAGTTGTAAATTTCACGGTTCAGAGTCTTAATTTCATGGTTCATAGTTGTAAATTTCATGGTTCATGCAATATTTCACAATAAACTGAATTTCATGGTCCACAGTTATAATTTAATAGTTCAGACAAATTTTCTCTACAAATTAAATTTCACCGTTCACAGTTATAATTTCATGATTCACTACTATAAACTTAAATTTTCTTATTCACGGTATTTATTTCATGGTTCATAGTTAGACTAAAAAAAATCTAAATATATTCTTCATTGATCTTATTTGAAAGGAAGTTTAATTTTAAGTAAGAATCTGAAATCAGATTTTAATTTTGAGTTTTATTAGATCATGAGATATGGTCATTTAAAAGAGATTATGAAAAAAAAATTAATTGTGTTCATACATGATGCAATGATAGTATTAACCTTATTATTCAATAAATTGTGTTCACACTTGATTTAATCTCATATGTATTTTTTTTATTCAATGATTAAGATTGATCCCTATATTTTTTAAAATATTTTGGTTTGAGAGAGAGAGAGAGAGAGAGAGAGAGAAGTCCGTTCAATTTAACACTACTTATCAAATAAGAACTAAGAACCAAAAGGAATCACTGAATTAGAAGAATACAACGATTAAGATTAGATCTAAAATGAAAGAAAAATCGGTGGCATTTTTGTATACACGTTGAAGTTCAAAAACACGATAAGTGTGTTTGTAAATAATGTAAATGCTCGACGCACTATTGTTGAATCTTTAGTGCACTCTCCAAATTGTGCTATGCATTTTTATTCATAAATTTAAGTGTTTTTTTTTTTTTGTTAAATCTTACGTTTTTATTGAATCTGTTTTTTTATTTTGGGGTGATAAATTCAAAGTAAATGAAATTAGAGTTGTATATTAACAGAGAAATATGTTTGCTTTCTTTTGCAATGAGCTCGTTATGGTTTTGTTATGGAAAATTAAAGAGTGACGAAACTTCATTTGAGCTAGCCCTCCCACAAGTCAATATGTGCGTAAATGTGTTTACTATTGGTTTAAATTTGGGAATTTCTCTCAACAGTTTAAGCTTTATTTTTACCCTTTCTAGTCTTATTATATGTGGTTGATTAATTTTCCTGTGACGGTGTTTGTCCCAAATTAATGGTGTTCGGGTAATAAATTCTTTGTATATGAGATGATTTCTGTGTTGGGTAAGCCATCTCATGCACAAAGAATTTATTATGTGAACACCATTAATTTGGAAAAAATACCGTAACAGGAAAACTAATCAACTACACATAAGATAACAAGATTTAACGTGATTTATCCCAACTCTTGGGCTACATCTACTAAGCGATCAACGACTTCATTATATTATCATGGAGTTAAGTTTTAATCTACAAACTCGCAAAGACTCTCAACTCACCAATACAAGAGATATAATATTCACTCACCCACTGACGAATATTCTCTTAATCTCTCATATAGGATCTCACCAAATATATATATTCACTCTCTGGTATTACAAGAGCAGGGGTATCTTCCGTCTCAACACTCTTGAAGAAACCCTCTCTTCAGTGAATATTTATCATCCTTGATACCCCTTGGCACACCCTAAACTTTAACACAAGCACCCTTTATATAGCCACAGAAACCCTAATTAATTGATTATTTTTAATACAATTAGCTAGGATTACTTGATCATCAATTATTCTTTGGGCTCAAGTCTTCTTTACTCTAATTAGGAATTGGAGCTTAACTCCAACAATCAAACAAATTTCCCATTGAGTCAAATTCCATAGCATCTCGTATCGTTCCTTCGAACTTGAAACTCTTCAACGATCTTCTTCAATCAAGCATCGTCCTTGACGCCTCCAAAATCCTTGAACTTTCATGTTCTTCACTTCGTTGATCATCTTTGAAGAATCTTGCTATCTCCAAAAAAAAAATCATTCTCTTTCACCATGTGTCCAAATTAATTTTTAAAAGCATAATAAATATAATGTTTCATATCACAGCAGAAACTTCGAACCAGTAACTTACCCTTTGAAAAATGTTCAATCTCGATCTCCACCTTTCAGATTGAAGAACGTGGTCTTGCGAAAATGCTATCCAAAAAACACAACGATCCAACGGTTGACGAATCTACAACGTCATTTCTCTTTACTTTCAGAGGCCAGCCACTACAAGAAAATAGAGTTTTCTCTACAAAACTTTTGTCTACGAAAAAAATTTGTAGTTAATTCACATGGTTTAACTACGAAGTGCAATTTCGTAGTTAAATTATTTTAATTTCGACATTTTCATTTTTTCGTAGACAATACCAACCTATTGACTACGATCTATTTGATTTTGTAGACAATGTCCAATAATTTCTCCCCCAAGCCCGCGAAAATTTCAAGCCCAGCCCGCGCGTAAATCTCGCGCCCCTGTTTCCTCTCACCGAAAACAATAAATAAAAAAAAGGAAACAAAGCTCACTTTTTTTACTGATCAAAAAACCCACCCTAAAAATTTCTTTCCCCAAATCCCTAACTCTTCTCGTTGTCTCTCCTCTGTGTCTCCTCAATTGCCGGCTGCTCTGTCGCCGGCGATTGTTGCTCGCCGTCGAGCTTTCAAAAATATTTCCCCCTCTTGTGCTTTCCACCCAGTACTCCGTTGCCCC
>JAOTQG010090055.1:0-24399 GCA_025631175.1 Iris virginica
TTCTTTTCTCTCTTATCCTTTTCTTTGAGACTTTTGGACTATCGATGGTTCATCTTAGCCGACCCCAACTAGTTTGGATAAAGGCTTAGTTGTTGTTGTTGTTGTACTCTTAGTTAAAACATCGGCTAATTGATCGCTGGTCTTTATAGAAGGAATAAAAAGGAGACCACCAAAAATCTTCTCCTCAATGAAATGTCGATCAATCTCGATATGATTGGTTAACAACTCCATGGGTCATGTCGATAGAAATCCTAATTCTCCCGAAAGAGAACGAGTCCGCAATAGCTCGGTTACACCAAGAGTCATAGCCCTATACTCTGCCTCGACATTGTAACTTGCAAGTTGTTTCTTACTGCGCCAAATTACCAAGTTTCCTCCAACGAAGGCGCAATAACCAAAAGTGGACCGCATATCATCTAGAGAAGTAGCTCAGTATACCCTTGAACTTCTAGATAACTATGAGGACAAACAATAACACTTCAAGTATCGCAAGATGCAATTAACTACATCTATGTGAGGCTCACGGGGATCATGCATGAATTGGCTCATTATAACAACAGCATATGTAATGGCAAGTCTCGTATGTACAAGATATATAGGACTCTCAACTAACTATTGGTATCTCTCCTTATCCACTTTTGTGTCGACACCTTTGGATAGTCTATGATTAGCTTCAAAAGGAGAGTCCACATGTTTGCATCCAAACATTTTCGTGAGATCAAGAACATATTTTCGTTAAAAGAGAAAGATCCCACGAGATAATCTACCTACCGCAATTTCAAGGAAGTGTGACCTCACACTCAATCGTCAAAGTCAACCTTTGTTTGACTGAATTAATCTTACCCTCAACAGCATCTCGCATAATGATGTTATCGACATACATAATTAGGATTGTGATCTTGCCCCCTTGTCTCTATACAAACATCATATTATCTGAGTTACTCTGCTTGAACACATAGGATCTTGCCCCCTTGAACGCATAGGATCGTGAAATCTCCCAAACCATGCTCTGGGATATTGTTTCAACCCCTCTAAAGTTTTCTTGAGCTCCCACACCTTCCCTTATGTAATGTGAGACGAGAAGCCGGAAGGAGCATCCATGTTAACCTCTTCCTCTAAGCGGTCGTACAAGGACTCTCGAAGAAAGAACAAAACCTACACGAAAAAAAAAATAGTGAATTTGCGAAAATATTCCATCTTTTTCCCGAGACTCAACTTTATCCCATTTTCCAAAGAAAATGAGATCATTCAAAAACGGCGCTTAGAGCTTGTCTTTTTCCGCTTTGCTTGTCTTGTTGTTTGTCCTAGAAAGGGATGGGTGGTGAGATAATACGCGATGTAATGATTGTACAAGGGTAAGATAGGTTAGAGAAACTAAACACGAGAAAAGAAGGCATTCTTCACATCAAGTTGTTGAAGATTACATCCTACATTTTCATCATAAGAAATTAGAATCCGAATAGAGTTTATTTCGGAAACAGGAGCAAAGATCTTCGGAATGTCAATCCCATAAGTCCGTGTATATCCCTTAGCAACAAGTCTTGCCTTATACCTTTCATCCGATCCATCTCGCCTATATTTTACCGTGAACACGCCCTTGCATCCAACCGTTATCCAACAGTTTTCTTGCCAACGGGAAGAGTTAAAAGATCACGTCACTTTTCTTAAGAGCATTCATCTCTTCAATCATAACACTCCCCCAATTCAGATCAAGTATGGCTTCTTTCGAACACTGAGGAATAGGAAGTAGAAACAAATGCATGATACGAAGGGGATACAAAATCATATGAACTAAAGTTGGAAATAGGATGTTGAGAACATGTTTTAGCACCTTTTCTAACGAAGATCAAGATCAAAAGGGTTATCGTTTATATCGGAGGAAGGAGCAACTATGAGACTAACTTCTGGATTAGAGCATTACGAGGGTAAGTACTATCCCCGTGTTTGCGGGAGTATGTTAACTCTCAAACATGACACCCTATTAGGAGGTGCATCCCTCTCCTCTGGTTTAGGCAAAGGAAGAGGGTCGAACTCTCTAGGTTCCCCCTGAATCACACAAGTAGAAATAGAAGAAGGCTCCATGTTTATTTCTTCATTTAAATTCTCCCCCTACAGGAATAAATATGAGCCTAAGGAATAATATGACATCGGCTCCCAAACACCGACACCATGATTAACATACACACGATGAGTAGGAGGATAATAACACTTGTACCCTTTTTGAGTTGGGGAATATCCAATGAAAACACATTCAAGAGTGCGGGGATCAAGCATCCTGCATAAAGGAGCATTGCTGTTAACAAAGCAAACACATCCAAACAAAAGATGTGGAAGAGGATGCTTGGAAGTTTTTGGGAGAAATGAGCTGCAGTCTTAAACTTGTGAACTGTAGTAGAGGGTAAGAGGGGCTGCTGCTACTGCTAGAGTATCCATACCCGATGTACAAGTCTCCGGGTGAGGAAAGAGCAGGAAGCACCTAAGCACCTATCACGAGTATGTCATGAACTTTGACAATGTTCACAAATAAGTGTACTTCTCTCAACCGAAGATGTCACCGCTGGACTAGCAACTACAGCTGATCGAATTGCAAGAAGGACAAAATGCGAGGATGAGGAACCATAGTGAATCCTCTGAGTTTTCTCCCCCGTAATACGAGAAGGAGCAGTCGGAACATATGGAGTGGAATCCTTTCAATCAACTCGGCCTTAATGGAATAGTAAACATCTAGGCCAGCGAGAAAATCAATCAGCCGGTTTTCTTCTACAATTCTTTGATAAGCCTGAGCATCCTTGGACATGCCGCTGCGAAAATACGATAGTGATCCATTTCCATCCACAACCCTGTAAGCTCGGAATAATAGTCGGCTAATGACTTCCTACCTTGGACCGTCTCATGGACTCTTCCTAATCTCATAAACTTTTGAACGATTTCCGAAATGAGAGTATGTTTGCACAATCAAGTTCCAAATTTCTTAAGCGGTACAAGAGAGAGATGACTCTTCCGAATGTTGGGTTCCATAGATTTAAGGCGGTACAAGAAAGAGATGACTCTTCGGAATGTTGGGTTCCATAGATTTAAAGAGCCACGTTTTCACAATGGCGTTGTCCGATTCCCAATCATCAAGTTTCGGATCATCATTCGAATTAATAAATTTACGCATTCTATTGCCTTGAATCGAGAGTAAACAAGCTTGTGAGCATATTAGATAATTCGACCCATCCAATTTTACGGGGCTAAGAACGAAGGACGAGTTTAAGGGAACTCCTCAACTAGCAACACAATCACTATCTTTGAATATAGGTTTATCTCCTTTAGACATGACAACTTAAGTACGAGCAATCTCAATAATAATCATAACAATCAGAGAAAGGGAAAATAAGGAAAAAAAAATGAAATAACCTTATAGATTCAAATCTGCGGAATTTTCCCCGATGCTAAAACACCCATAAAAACTCACCAAAACACTACACCCACGTTCCAGCAGCGTGTGGCTTGTCCTTTGAGGTTGGTTTTTCACAGTAGGCTTGATTTTCTCGGGTGAACACAATTGTACATTCAAATCTCTATGGGTAGCCCTCTAACCTCGGCTCATATACCAAGTTAGAGTTGGTGAAAAGAGAGAAAATGGAGGGAGTCAAACCGTAGTGCTTTTTTATTAATGAAAGAATACCCTTGACAACTATTACTTCTACCACATATACATATTACACTAAGCCCCCTAGATACAAATGCTATACAATACTAACCTAATGCTTCTAATATTCCCATTACTTCAAACAAAATTATATCCAAACTTTGTAAAATAGCATATGACAGCAAAAAATACTTAATTGTCCAATTTACTAAATCATAATTCTTGATCCTTTTTTTTAAACGAAAGAGGGACGGCACCCTCAAGATTTTATTATTAAAATTTTTAGTATATGACAACTCGTATACTAATCTTTTAAAGGAAGAAGTTTAAATGTCTACTTTTAAAGTTTCATTAGCCACTCTAAATTCTCATAATTGTTTCCATGACGAGATGCTAGATAAAAATTCTGATGCTTGAAAAGTACATTTACATAGTTTATTTCTTTCTTTTCCTGTGAGCAATTTTTACTCTTTTTTGTCAACGTACATGTATAATAAGATCAATCTCCGTTGATATTTTCAGTTTGGAAGCTGCTAGCTCCGTTTGTAATAACATTGCATGAAATGTGTGCTTATTACAAATGCATTCTTAATCATATTTTTATACATTGAACTAAATACTTAACATAATAACATCATTCATATATTTTAAATCCAATTACGAACCTATATGAGTCAAAATTTAGAAGTTATTCTATTTCTATATGCATTTAGCACTCTTACTTCTATACTATTTTTCTTTTTTTATGAAAAGAGAAGATTTTATAGATTCACCAAAAGAATATACAAGAGGACAAGCTGGTCCCCCAAGAAGAGAAAAGGAAAAAAAAAGAAAAAGGAAAAGAAATCAAACCATAGATCCTCCCACGAGGGGAGGATCCCTCTACACAGCAGTGCATGCGGGTGGCCTCATTTTACTAGCAATCTTGTGATTCAACCAAAAACACAACTTTAATGATTACGAGTTAACAACATATCATCAAGATTCAGCTACACTAGCAATATATCCCGTCTCTTTTGTCTGACCAAACAAAAGGGCATGCTAGATGCATGGTTCATGTATCAATATGACTCATGTAAAATCTTGTCTCTCCAAACATTTTCAGTTGGGGGTGGGGGTGGAAGGAGGTTCTAAAGAGGGTATTTAAAACTGATGGAAAAAATTGATCCCAAAAAAATATTGCCGGAAGAGAGAAATGAAAAATTAGATGAAGCATTTCAATTATGGAGAGGTAAGAAGAAAGTATGCACGGCTTCCTCTTTCTATTATGGAGAGGTAAGAAGCGCAACAAGACAAGAAAAATGCTTTCAAACTATATAACAAACCACTGCTCACATAAGTGGTTTTGCAAACATAAAGGTGATCTGCTTCCTCTTTCCACCCTTCCATAATGTTTGAACAATCTCATAATATATCCGTACCAAATGCTTCAAATATTATCTCACACAACTGAATTTCCAGCTATGACGAATTTGTTGATTCTAGCTTGAAAACTTTTCGATGGTAAAAGGAAGGATTGATACTCAACTCAGAGACTTCAATAGATTCACAATATATACATATACTTGTACACACAACGAGAACTAACTAGATTTTGGCCAGTGCCGTAATTAACATGGCATGTGTTACTGCTCATAACAACAGCTCCGCAAAATAAAAGTTTATTACCTCCGTCCCAAAATTTGTGTCACAAGTTATTAATGATCATGAACAAATTGTGACACTCCTTTTGGGACGGAGGGAGTTCAAACTACAGAATAAGTTAAAATTCATTTAACAGGAACAGGCATATGTACCCAAGTAACAAAACCGAATATAAATATGATTAGAAAAAAAAAAGAACCCAGAAAAAAGGAGATCTAGAGCATCTAACCACACGACCATTAGTGTAAAACTAAACACTCATAAACCAGACAAGCTAACGAGGCTATCGGCTTTGCTTGAATCTATAATTCCAAAAACTCCAAATTCCATCTCTTGTTTTGATTCATTGGAATACCATGGTCTGTTGAATCATAACGGTAGAGTCATCGGAGGAGAAATGGTATGATTCGCTTAGATTGTCACAAACCTATTTTAGAGCATTTTTTAAAGTTTTTTCTGTTCTTTGGTTTCTTTTTAGGGCGATGTCCTTCAGGAGTGTGGCAGATTTACCAAAGCTTCCTCTTCAGGGAGGAAGTTCAGTGGTTAAAAGGAATGGTGATGCTTTTGTTCAAGTGGAGCGGGGCGGCATTGAGAGTCGATTAGAGTTCCTTCGACGTTGTTTGGTAGGAAAGTCCGATAGATATGTGGAAACGGAATCGGAGATTGCTTTATGGGCTATAAAACCTTGGAATGCAGCGACACCGGTTGTGGTTCAGTTACCGTTTGTTTTACCGTCTCTGCAAGAAGCCGATCACATTAATAAAAGTGGTCTCAAGTGTAAGGGAAGTGTTCCGTTAACCGTTCATCGCTGGGCCAGTAGTGTGGGTTGCAAGTGCCCTTTCTGTGGCCGTCGAGAATCCTGGATTCTTGTCAAAGGTCTAACACTTCATCTTTGTTGTTTAACAGTTTTAGTGTTTTTAAGGAAATTGGGGACATTTGTTGTTGCTTCGCGGAGATTGATAATTGGGGTGGTTCATGGGAATTTGCCCGCATCAGAATCAAGTCTGGCAGCCATGGTCCACCAGTGGTGGAGATAGGTTCTCGAAAAGCAATGTATTAGGTACTGGTATTTGTGGATTTGCCCACTATAATGTTTGATCATAAAATATATGGCCCAGAAAAAATGGTAGTTCCTCGAGGAATTTCTGGGAAGACAAGAGATGCCGCTAGGATGGTGGCAGAGGATCTGATGTTAAGCTTGGGCTGTGGGCCAGGCAGTTCTCAGTGTTCAGGATATTGGGCCCTAGGACCAAATCAATGCATAATGTAGGTATTAAGTCTGTTGTTGAAAGATTGGGCCGAGATCTTAGGGGGCCAAGGAAAGAAATCAACGTCAGAAGTTCTATCATAAAAAACAGGTCAATACACTTGGGTCTCTGTCCGTCTCGGCTCGGGTTGGGTCTTGGGTCTTCTCCATTAAGACTATCGACTGTTGTTGGTGCTGGACCTAAGTCGACGGAAATTCATCAGGACTCAGAGGCAACTACCGCACTACCTCCGACGACAGCTTTTGGTGAACGACGCAGCCCTGGATTCGAAGAGTCGGGGCTGTGCTGGGATGGTTGTTGTCGGGCAAAACAAAGGTGCTAGATGCGGCTCAGTGTTGACATGAGGTCGGCGAGGACTTACAAATCTCGGAGATTGGCTGCAAATAGTCAGAATTGTTGTGTGGAGACCAGTTTCAAATATATAACGGAAGCTAAGTACGATGTTAGCGCGGTTAGTTCTGAATTCAGTTCCCATAGCAATGAGCGATGGTGCAACAGTTGCGGGAAAAGGTAACGGTTTGTCCGAAGGTTGTGGTAGTGAGTGCGCACAGATGATGCAGCCTGTGGGTTCGAAGGCGGATGAAGTTTGAACCTCTGCAGCTGCTGTCACTACCCCGTCTGGGTCACCAGAGTTCTTGGAGGGCAACACCAGAGCAGGTGGGTCCAGCTTTACGGATAAGTTAGGTGCGGGAGACATAGGTAGTGATCGTATTTCAGAAGGAAGACCAGTGGATAACCTTCATGAGCAATGGGATGATGCGGATTCACATGATGATTCGGTTTAGGAGAGCGAGTCGGGATCTGACGAGGAACCCTTGATGGATCAGTTGCGTGCACATGAAGATGTACGTTCTCCACATTTGCATATGGTAGAAGCTGATTTCGATCAAGAGAATGGGGTTTGCGGAAACGTATAAAATGGAGGTGATGATTTTGACAGCTCGCCGATGCCGGAATCTCATGGTTTTCAACAGTAGGAGTAGTGACCAAGCTTTAGCTCTTCTACGAGTCCTTCCTTGAGTCTTTTCGGTGGGAATACTTCAGGGACTAATAATGGGAGTGAACTCTGGGAGTGAGAGTTCAGCTAGAGGTCTCTTACCAACTCCGGTGAAGGTGGGCCAGTAGGGGGTTACATGCATTAAATCACTCGAAAATGATTCTTACGATCCGAATTCGGAGAAAGTAGTAGAAAGCATTGGGGTTCGACTCGTGGACCCACGAAGGCAGGGGGTAAGAGTAGTAGTAATTCCGCAAGGGAGAAATGCCTCAAACAAAAATCCAAATAAAAGATTGTGGAATTGTGAGCCTTAGATCGACAATTATTTACGGGGAGAAAGGGGTTAGGGAGTCGGAGTAGGAGTAGGATTAGGAGTAAAGAGGTGGAAGGAACAATGTCTTTAACTTCTGTTCGTGATGAAAGTGCTTAGTTTTAATGTTAGGGGAGACTCGGGGATCGTGTAAAGCATAGGAAGGTTCAACAGATTTTGATTAACGTGAAGCCCGATATAATGATGCTTCATGAGATTAAGAGGGAGGAGGTGTGTAGTATGATGGTTGAGAGCATTTAGGGTACTAGGTTTACGGAGTGGGAGTTCTTACCTTCGGTAGGGACGTCGAGAGGGATTCTTGTTACATGGGATTCTCGGTTAATATCTAGGTTAAATGTTGTCCATGGGAGGTTTACTTTCTCGGTGAGGGTTAATGTTAGGAGTTTTGGGAAGAGGTGGATTAGTGCGATTTACAATCCTTGAGAGACCTGAGCTTTTGTGGGACCAACTTCATGGTTTGGCGAATTTATATGGATCTCGCTCGTGCATTGCGGGTAATTTTAATGTGTTTCGCCGATCTAGCGAAAAGATGGGGGTCTATTTTTACCATGAGTATGAGATGCTTTTACGAATTCATTGTTCACGCGATTTACCTCTGTCCGCTATAACCTGGTCTATATCTGGGGAGAGGAGGTACTGTGCTACTAGGATTGATAGATTTCTCGTAACTTGGTGGGAGGAGACTTTAACCAACTTGGTCGGGTTAATTCTTTCTAGAATTGTCTCGGATCACTTCTGATTAGGCTTGAATCCACTCCGATCCGGTGGGCTCCTACCCCTTTTCGTTTTGAGAACATGTGGTTATACTACCCGAGTTTCAAAGAATTAGGTAGTAATTGGTGGGAGGAGTGTGTGGTTGAGGGGTAGTTAGGTTTCGTTTTGATGCAAAAACTTATATTCTTGAAGGAGAAGTTAAAGGTATGAAATAAGGAAGTGTTAAGTGTTAGGGGATACAAGGGCGAGGAAATGTGAGGTTATTAGGGAAGTGGAGGAGCTGGAGAGGGTAGTAGAGTCTAGGTAATTGTCTATTGATGAATTGAATAAACGGTCTAGACATATTCGGGAACTTGAGGATATTTTGTTTAAAGAAGATGTAAGTCGGCTCGGCGCCAGTAAAGTGGGTGAAGCAAGGGGATTGCAATTCCAAATTGTTCCATATAATGGCTACACAAAAGCGAAGACATGGATATATTAAGAAAATAGAGATGGAAGATGGAACTAGTGTGAGAGATTTAGAACTGTCGCTATCGAGATTTTTGGTTTTTACGAGATATTATATTCGGAGCATATTGCTAATCACCAATGATCGAGGGGCTAGACTGTAGCCCTATTTCGGAGAAGAAGGCAATGGGATAGGAGATACCGTTTGAGAAGATTGAGATTCGCCAAGCCAGTTCGAAATGAGCCGGAGATAAGGTGCCCGGTCCAGATAGGTTTACTTTGGCTTTTTTCCATTCATGTTGGGACATCATTAAGAGTGATATTTTGAGAATGATGTCGAATGGGATAGTATGCCGGAGTATTCTTCAGATCATGAATATGATATCTTTGATTTTTGATTTTTGATCCTATCATTTTTTTTCTATCTTTCTCCTATTTTTTCCAATTTACATATCATATATCGCACGGATATTGCACGAATATCAAATATCGCGTTCATGCGATATTTAATAAGTAAATTGAAAAAAAATGGGAGAGAGATAGAGATAAAATTATAGGATCCATAGCAAGAACAAAAATCAACAATTAAAGATATCATATTCATGATCTGATTAATTATATGTTCATAACCTTCATTCCTAAAAAGGAAAGGTCGCTCAAGATTAAGAATTTTCGGCCTATCAGTCTTGTGACTAGATCTACAAGATCATAACTGAAGTGCTATCTCGCAGACTTGGAGAGGTAATTGGTGATACCACCTTCTAAAGCTTAACGTACTTTTGTTAAGGGTCGTCAAATGATTGATGCTGCTCTAGTGGCTAATGAGGTTGCAGAGGATCAACGAAAAAGAGGCAGGAAAGGGTTAATTCTTCAATAATATTTTGAGAAGACGTATGATCGAGTTAATTGGCATTTCCTTGATCTAGTCATGGACATGAAAGGTTTCGATACTAGATGGCAGAGATCGATCCACGGTTGTCTTTCCTCTTCCTCGTTCTCCGTCATGGTTAATACTTAATGGGGAGCCTAAGGAGTGGTCTTCGTCAGGCAGATCCTAAGTCTCTTTTTCTTCGTACGCTAGTTGTGGATGTTCATACTATGTTGTTAATAATTTAAGCAAGGGGTGTTCTAGATGGCCGATGGGAAGGAAATGACGGTATAACGTCTTTCATCTTCAATATGCTGATAATACCATCCTTCAAATCTTCGAGATTGCATCCGGCCTTAAGATCAACTTAAACAAATGTGGTTTAGCGAGCATTAATACTTAACCTTTAATTGTGAGTTCATATGCTCATCTTTCGGGCTGTCCAATTATCAATTGTCCTTTATCCTATCTTGATCTTCCTTTAGGTAGAAATCCTACGGTGACTCAGTTTTAGGATTCGGTAAGAGGTTAGCTGGGTAGAAAGGTGCTTATTTTTCATCGGGGGGAGAGTTACTCTCATCATGTGTGTCTATATTACCCACGGGATAATGTGTTGATTTTTGTGGTGTGGGTCCATAAAGGAGAAGCCTCATTTGGTGGCTCGGAATTGACTTGACTTTCTTCGTTCACGTACACGGCTTGACTTTCCTCTTTATCATTTCATTTGGAAGTCCAAGGTTCCATTTAAATGCAAAGTCTTTTCTTGATCAATGGTTCTTGACCGTTTGAACACTAATGATTGGCGGCAAAGTAGACAGCCGAAAATGCATTACTCCGAATGTGTGTTTGTGTTGTGTATGGGAGCTAGTGAGTCTCACGAGTTTCTTTTTATGCATTGCTCGATGGCTCAGAATCTTTATTGCAAGTTGCTTGGGGTACGAGAGGAGACATGCATTATGTCTCGCGGTGTGGAGGAGTTCATTATGATTAGCCATGTGGACTTTGGTCGATCGACGGATGCTTCTTTGTCGTGTGATTGCGCCGTATTCAGTTTGTCGTGGAATATCCGAATTGAGAGGAACTCTCGGATCTTCAAAATCGAGAGTCAACGCTTTCATTGTTGTGGGAGAAGATTATTCTCTCTGGGCTACGAGCTTTGGCGCTTTTTAGGGTTTGTCTTTGGAAGATTTGGCTAGAGAATGGAAAGCTGCTATAGACTAATTTGTATGTATCTGTTGTTTTTTTGATGATTTTGGTGGATTTCTTGTCTGCCTTTCGTTGTACATTCTTTCCTCTTTCAATAATATTATTCTTTTATCAATAAAAAATTCTATCTTAATTGAAAATGAACGGTAATAATATATCAATATGACATGGGAAAAATTTTAATATCCAATCAATGAATGATTCCTTAAATGGCGTCCTAAAATGATTTCTACCTGCAATGAACAAGCACAGAAGCCGACTCCATAGCCACACGTGCAGCGATCCAAGCGGAACCAGCCAAAACATTTTGAACATGTATTAACCAACCACTGTCGCCAAGGGTCGAAACAGAAGCAGACATACTACTGAGGTTACCTCCACCCCAAGTAGATCCACCATGTCTCTGAAAATTACAAAATCACTCTTCTTTAAGCATTTATATAAGAATGGAGAGAGAGGCTCAGAAAAGTCCAACCAACATGAGAAGCACTAAAGCAGTTACTGAACCAAAAAAATATACTAATAAAGCATGTAAAATCTACTTGCAAACCCACAACATCAAAATCCAACTGATGGCAAATAGAGAAGCTCTTTGCATGACAGAAGTGCAATGCATACCAAGAAAGATGACATTCCATCAGATGAAGTGGTACCATGTGTATCCAAGTAGTCTCTAAGGCGAGAAAGGCTATCCCTCATTGCATGGATATTGTCTATTCCAAAGAAGACAATCTGAAAAACATTTATTAAAAGGATGTTAGCGACATAGAGAATAATTAATGACCATAAGAAACACATACTGTAGCTCAAATCTCTTGACAGACCTCAGACTGAAAATAATTAGAAGATGACTCTGAACCACCACCCATCGCCCCATTCGCTAAAGCATTTTTCCTGGGCCTCGCATCAGCGATATATAACTTCCTAAAGAGTGAAAGAGATTAGAAAAGAATGATCACACTAATCATTAAGCTAAGCACACCTTGTCTACACTAGGAAATAAGTGGAGAAAAGGATGAAATAAAAGAGGAACTGCTAATGAAAGCATGGCTGACAAAAGATTAATATAGAAAAACTAAAAGGTTTTAAATTAATGAAATCTTAGGAAAGAGAAAAAAAAAACTTGATGGCAAAAACAAATAAAACTGTTCATAGTGAAATTGCACTAGTTGATGTGTCTGTAAATTGTTCCAGAGGCAGCAGGTGTAAGTGTTACCTTCGCGGTGCACCAGATATATGATTACAGAGTGCAGCAACCAGCTTCTCATCAGCATTGCTACATTGACAGCATCAAAGAAACTTATAAGAGCGTTTCAGAAGAAAAAGAGAAGTTATTTCACAAGCACCCCAACTCCAGAGGTTTATCAAGCCACTCGATTTATCCACGATCAAAATTTCAATTTGTGATGAGTTTACGGACTGAAGGGGGAAGAAAGGTCCTTTAATAGGATACAGAAAAAGAACACCCTTGAATTTAGCAGTACCTCCTCATATTCATCATGAGGCCAACCAATGGTTGAGATGATCGTGCAAGAACGGCTCCAGATCCTAAGTTTATCACAATCAATTAAGAGTGTAAACTCAATAATAGCTCCAGATATCAAACACTAGAGGAGAGATTGCTTTAACAATAATAATAAGAGGAGCAATTCAATCTAAGGAAGGTCATTTAGTTGGGAATTCAAGACATACGTCGATCACACCACGATATTACGGGCAACCGACATCGTGCACGAAAAGTACAAGCTTGGAGCACATCTTCATCACTGAAATCAACAGCATGCAGAGTTATCAAGTCTAGAAATCATTACTTGGGACAAGCCATACACGAAGCAAACACAAATTGGCAAAATACTTACCTAATGCTTTTGGGGACTAGCAAAGCAAATGGATAAGTTGGGGTCATGGTATAATTGGCATTCACATCACTAATTCGCCACCAATCGTTGGAGAATGTAAATGAACCATCTTCAATGGTACTAACTGATGAATAGCGTGACCCCATTCCAAGAAGCCGGAAGTACTCGTTTACAAGCCGTACTTTTGGGTTGTTGTTACTGTATCTAGACGGACAAGAAGCAAAAGCATAAAGATCCCATATTCTTGCAGGCCTTGTCCATCGCACTAATGCATCAAAGACACCGCGTCTCTGTGAAAATACAAGTCAGCAACATCAGCCAGACCATCTGAAAGAGGATATTCTATATCAAACATGCCTTTCCTACATGTAAATGGTGACATCACCAACATAATTCTTTAGTTGACACTATATAAAAAATAAAATCATGCAGTGAATCAATAGCAATGGGGCCACAAGCATGCTCTGTAAATAATGATATTCTTAACATTAATCTTCAGTTGATGCAATCTACAAACAAAATCAGGGTTGGATATGAAAACCTAGGAGGTTAGCATCCAATTTAAGCTGTAATTGCCTACATCAATTAGCAATCCATTATTACCACCAACCAACTCCTTTATACACTAAAGCTATAACTCCCTCCATCTCAATTATATTGGCCACTAAGCAAAAACTCGAGGATTGAGGTTTAGCAATATGCATTCAATTTAATATTCTTTCCAGTTATCCCTTACTAAAGATTAAGATGACTTTTACTTATTATTAATTTACCATGTAACTACATTTCACAAGTAGGGGTGCAATGAGAAACAAAACAATTAATATCCATCAAAATTTGAAGCGGCCAAGAACTTTTCAAATACATTTCCCAAGTTGTGGCTAATATAAATGAAACGGAGGGAGTATTAAACAAATAATATCTTACTTTCACAATTCCCCTGATTGTACCTGCAGGTGGAGAGCTAAACAACTGTCAAACGCTACTTTGTGCACTAACAAATTGAAGGTAAGAAATGCCAGCCACCGAGACTCGAACCCTAGACCTTTCTAACCAGATCCATCACTAAAAATAATTAGCTCATATAAATTTTAGAGGGCCCAACAATATACTCCATGCTTCAACATCCTCAAAGTGCAACCCAGATAACTGGTTTTTCCTTCAGCAGTGGAACACGGTTATTTTTACTCTGATTTTTCTATTATAAAGGAAGCCTCTACTAAACACATCATTTTTCAAGTTTGAACAAGTTCAATTAACTAAGAATATGATCCACTCACATGGTAGTTCTTTTCAGAGTGTGAATATTAATTATTTATTATGATTTTTTTTCCGAAAAGCACAATACAGAAATATTCTAGTTGCAAGTTCTACATCAGTAATTAATTCAACACACTTGTGCAGGTAACATGTAAAGTAAATTAAAGAGGAGTTGAACTCCTCGTTCACCATGAAAATGTCGTTAGAGAATCAGTGATTTATGCAGGGATCAGTTATTGCTTTCAGGTTAACTAAAGTTAGCTGATATTAACAATGTCATTTCACTTTCTCATAAACTCCTGATCAGGTGCCAAGAGACTCCCTTTAAACCATCTATAGGCAAGGGGGAAAAACTGAGTATCTTTCTAACTGCGAACAGGTTTAAACAAGCTTAGCTATCATTTTACGAGCATCAGAAAGAAAAATTGAAAGACAATGAAGAAAATGGGAAAGTGCAGGATTATCAGGCTCCAACTACAAGCCAACATAACTTTTCTCATTTCAATTCAACTTCAGAAGAAATCTGCACTGACCATTTCGGTTGTGTCCAGTGTGTGTGGACCACAAAAAAGAAAAAGGAAGCTTGTCAACTTACAAAAATTCACATAACATTCCAAGGATATATATCACCTTGACTCCAATGATGGGAACCAGAATATTGAGGTTTTTTAATTAAATAACATTATTTCTCTCACAATCAGATTAAAATCATATATTATTACAGTGAGCTGAACAGAAAAAGATCACATAACATCTGAATATGCATATTACAACGGACCTGCTTTGTCCGAGGACGAAAAGCGAAGACAGTAATTCTCATATCTTTGCCTGCAAAGACAACAGGAATGACTTAGCATGTATCTTCTACTTGAACAAATTATCATGTGACTAGGTTCTACACTATTGACCGACAAACTAACAATGGAAACACAGAAATAGCTAGCTCTTCAGAGGCACCAGATAGCAATGATCAAGGATTAAGACATTTCAATTAGTAGAATACTTTTAATTAACAAAATTGAAGATTGTTAGCTGACGAAATGCAAATAGGAAGGGGTCAAGAAGTCCCCTTTCAGTAGATATGATCTGGGAGTAGAATAATTTATTATAGCACCAAGGTCTCTAGTCTTGAGTCTCTTGACACAACATGTATTATGTATGATAGAAAGAAAGTATACTATGTTTAACAATCTAAAGGAAAGACAAGTTTTAGCAAAGTGGAAGCAGGTTTCCAAGAATTTGAGATCCAACTTATTTTAGGAAAAATGTCTAGAAACCCACGGAACATTAACAATCATACATGAAGATGTGGTAACTGCTCAGTTAAATCAATAAAGGGCAGGATGCACATCCTCGGAGTAAAATAAACGAGGGTAATTTGCATAGTCCACCCTCGTGGTTTGGCCAAATTTTGTTGCCCCCCTCAGGTTTGGCCATTATACGGAGCCTACCCTTTTATCCATTTTGTTGATTGATTTAATTAATTTATAATTTTTATATAAATATAAAATAAAGAAAAAATACTTTAAATATATTGATGTAGTAAAAATTCTCAAACTTTAATATAATTTATCGTAATTATTTTAAAATTAGGTGTATTTAAACTAAAAATTAATATATAATCAAACTAAAAATAAAAGGAGAAAGAGAAAAATTAATATTAAAGTTGAACACACACATACACATATATATACATATATATACATATATATAATCAAATATATGTATATATATTTCAATTTTAATCATAAAAAAAATTAATGTATAGAAAATTGATTATACAAATTACTTTTGAAAGAATAATTAACTTAATGTATAAAAAATTGATGTAGCATAATTAATTTTTTTATTAATTAATTATGTATCATAGCATATATACATTAAGTCGATCATTCTTTTTAAAAAGATTGTAAAGTTAATTATTTCATAATTTTTTATTTTTACACATGCTATTTTATATGAATAGAATATATGCGTATATATTTATATATATATTTATATATTCAATATTAATTATATATAAATGAATTTATCTTAAATGAATTTGTTGATTTCAAAATATGAACATCATGAAATCGAAAGAGAATAAAAAAAATATTCTTTTATGATTAAAGTTGAAATATATATATATTTATGTATATATTAATATGCATATATACATGTATATAAAATATACTTATAGTTAAAAAATAATAAATTATAAAATAATACAATATTTTTGAATTATAAATTATTTTTATAAGAGAAATTTACTTAATATATATATGCTATATATGATACATATTTAATTATATATATTTATATGTTTTTGTGTGTGCGTATTCAACTTTAATAATATAAAAAAAAAAAATATCTTCATTCTTTTATTTTTAGTTTAACTGATTATATATTAATTTATAATTTAAATACACCTATTTTAAAAATATTGTGATCAACTATAATAAAGTTTGACAAATTTTATTAAATAAATATCTTCACAATATTTTTTTATTTATATTATATCTATATAAAATTATAAATTAATTGAATTAATCAACAAAATTGATAAAAGGGTAGGTTGTGTATAATGACCAAACCTGAGGGGGAGCAATGAAATTTGGCCAAACCATGAGGGTGGGCTGTGCAAATTACCCCATAAACAATGATGATCTCAGACAAGTCAAGAGATCTGTCATGTGAGAGAATTACCATTTAAACCAAAATATATGCTAAGGGCAGATTAGATGAAACTTATAATTGAGCACTATTCTCTGACATAAAAGTTTAATGAAACATATAAACTACACTTGGCATCTCAAGTAGTAACGAAACATCAAATGTCAGTTTTAGTGATAGATGCATGCAATTTCAATTGGATATAATCAAATCTCCAAAAGGCTATGAGACACTCCCATCTTCAATTAGACTAACTCCTAAAACAACTAAACTGAGACTTGTCCCTTCATGTTCTATCAGAACAAACAATTCATTAAAATTATTATTTGGGATCTGCACCAATTGTAGTGGGACCCGTCATGTCGTTACAGACCAGCTCCATCCATCTCCCCGTCTATATCTCACATGTGAGACATTCAATGTTAAAGTGGGATTGCCAAATGACTGTTCAGGAGCACGTAACACACTACGGGATCCAGACAAGCTGGAGTGACGAGGGAGACAGTCACAGCTGAGCACATATACACAAATCTAGGTGACCAATGCACAAGCATCAAGTCTCATTCACTATTCAATATTCCGAGGTAACACCCCTTCCCCAATTCCCCACCCAAAAACTCCCCAAATGCTTTCACAATGTTAGGACTAGTGCACGGATAATGTTTAAACCAGATTTGATATGGCGAGGCCAACAAAATAGAACCATTGTTACTCATTAATCCAACCATCCATCAGATATGCTCTGCTCTCAATCACTTAATTCTGGTTCTTCCATGAGTTATGATCGGCCTTGGTTTTCTCTCCTTGATCAGGCAGGTTAGAATGTGGGGGTTATCGTTTAAGCATGACCTACCCTCCCTCTGATAATGCTGATAGGTTGCTAACTTTACACTTCGACTACCGACAAAAATATGATATTCAATTGCAGTAATTGCAGATAATATGAAAATAGAACGGAAGATTAGAATCAGAGCTGGAAATGCAAAGAACTAGAAAAAAGAACCTTCCACAAAATTTGTATTCAAGAAACCTCCTTCTCCACCAAACAGTCTTCACAAACTTGGTCACTCTTACAGTCCACCAGTGCTCCTGAGTGCCAAAATCGCGGCATACATCCTTCCAACATTAATACAGCATTTTTCTACTGAATCTAAACTATGTAGCTCACGACTATGTAACCCAGACCCTCCATTTTTCCCAAAAACCCCTGGTCGATCCGACACGACATGGATCTGGGTGCGGGATACATGTCCGGTTCGTGGCAACTAGGTGGGTGGATACGGCAATTTCAAATTTTGGAAATTAGGGGAAAAAAAAAACTTCTGTGTTTCAGGGAAGAACGAAAGATGAAGAAGATGAAAAAGATTAAAGAACTGACTACTTCCCCAATCTCTCATCTCTTGAGAGAGATGAAATGAACGGAGTTGAAGTCGCGATGAAGACGGAGAAAACTTGGGGAATAGCAATAGAGGAGAAGATTACTGGAGTTGAAGTCGCCCGACGAAGGAGTTCATTTTCGCCGAAGGAGGCTACGGAAGAGACGATCTGTGAGGGAGGTGCTGTAAGGAGCGTACAATGAAACTAGAGCACTCCCTTTTTTCATAAGAAAATTTTACATATTATGCGTGCTATTTTTCTATTTTACCACTTATGCCCTTATAATTTTGGAATATTACACTTTAACCTTATTACTTTGAAAATATTATTTAGTTACCCCTTTACTTCAACTAATTAATCAAATAATGTGTACTGATGACTACTATCTACTTAAAAGTATTATTTTGAAAGTGTATAGCAATGACTTCTAATATTTTTTAATTTAGGTGCTTGAGATTTGTGGCCTGGGGATTTCATGTTTGCCAAATTATCTAGACCAAAAATTTCCATATGAAATTTCCTCTACATCAAATGGAGTTCCTCTAATAATCTTTGGACATGGTCTCTAGTAGATGGCATATTCTGCCAGTTAGATCTCTGACGGCGACAGCAGTGGCTTAACGTTCCCCTATTGCTCTCTTATATCTACTTTCTGGCCATACATCTGATCAGATGATATAAACCTGAACCATGTGAGCCAAATCTCCATAAGACGGGATCCAGCCACTGCTTTGTATAATGGCCATGGTCATATTCTTAAAAGGACATCAGCAGCATTACAATTGCTAGATGCATCATGCATGTGCCATAACACATATACCACACCAATACCTCCACCCTATACTCAGCCTTATCAGTGAAACCAACTTGTACAACAGTACAATTTCAGGTTATCAGTTTACTCCTCTCTCAAAACCTATACTGCAGGTTCTATTGGCATGAGCTAGTTAAGTGAGACTAATACTACAATCAAGATCCATCAAGTTTTAATCAGCATATTCATGCAAGAAGACAAATTCTTCAATTCTGGAAGTTTAACTTCATAAAATCTTTCAGGTTCATATTATCGTGATAGTCCTGACAACTTACTGGAGTTCTTCTATCACTTTCGGAGTTATCTAATCTCATGTTCCGGCTCTCATCTCGTTAGAATCTCTCATTTGGAACATTAATATACTAAACATTTCTCATAACTTTCTGACTTATGTATCATGTGTTGAGGTAACAGCAATCAAATGACTAACTTTTCCTTCATTTCAATTGTTTGGAGATTGTTGTGTGAACTGCACGCATAGGTAAGAACCCACAATTAAAGGGTTTTGACCACTATGTACAGCTGTACAGGGGTTTGGAGTCTTTGGACGAGGTAAGAGTGCAGTGTCCATTTGTAAATCTGGGGTGTTTCATACCCTTTAGTGCATTTTGATAGAGAGAAACGTGAGATTTTTCCATTGTAAGGCCTTCATCTTTCCTCTTCATAAGATGAAAAATCACTTTTTCATAATGGAATTCTTCTATGGATGCTTTTAAGAATGTCCGCTGAGAGATCTTAGACGGGACTGGAGCGGTGCTTCACAAGCAGCTTTGTTCTTTTCTTTCACCATTTTTTTCATTTTCCTTTTTGGCCTGAACCTCTTTTCTTTTTCCTCAGAGGACATCTTGGCCTACTGTTTTGTACGGTTTCCTTCCATTCAATAATACTCTTCATTACTAAACCAAACAAAAAAAGAAAGAAAAAGACCAAACTCAAGGATATGATTTGTTTAAATACTAAGTAAATAAATGACCGAAGGTTTTATATTTTAGCATACCAGTGACCTGGAGAAGCCTTCGCGATGGATTCCTTTCTGACTGTCGAGGCGCTGAGGGGAGCTTAATGACCTACATTTTCAAACAAACAAAACGAAGATCAACTCCAAATGTCAAAAAAAAGGACAAAGTTAACCAGAGCACCACTTTCATAATGTGTAATAAACAGAAGACATGCATTTGGAGGAAAAAAATTGTCATCAATGAAAACATTAAGATCAAGCAGGCAACCACGCATAAAACACTAACATTAGGAGTATGTGGATGTCAATCACGTCCATAAACAGTCAAACAAGCTGTTCTCTTTCCTAGTAGGCAATCGGGATGTATATATATGAAGGATAAACAAAAACATTCATTTCATAAATAAATTTGTACTTGTAAGTACATTCAAAAATTAAACAGCAAGAGGAAAACAGTTGAGTCCGTCTAGAGGCAAAAACGTGCATTGTATGATGCTTCCATAAGATATGAAGTTTCCATGTATACAAAGTACCATAGTTACCGGGAACTCCCATCTACCCTCGTCCAGCGTTCCGGATCCCACGTCCCGAAATCGGGATCATTTGCGTCCTGGGTCCCTTGGGAACGCGACCCAATTATCTAAAACCATGGAACCGAAAAATAAAAATGTATTGAGAAACATGTATATATATACATAGATATATATGTATCTATGTATATATGACTGATATGCATAAACACATCTATATATATATGTTTATATATACATAGGTAGTTGCTCAAATGAGAATCTAAATATCGTAGGAACTGTAGGAACCAATCTCGATCGTTGAATTCCCAAACACAGTAAAACTTTTCGTAACTATGTCGGTGAATTTCCAAACGCAACAAAAAAAAAATTGCTACTGTGTCGACGGTTCCTACGATACTTAGGCTACTATTGGAGCGCGCCCCTAGATACCTATACATAAATATAGATCTCTCTCTCTCTCTCTCTCTCTCTCTCTCTCTCTCTCTCTCTCTCTCTCTCTCTCTCTCTATCTATATATATATATATATATACACATATTAAATATAGTAGCGAGCCAAAATTATTTCAAAGTTCACTACGTTCTCAATAAAAGCGTATTGAGTTCCCAACTAGTGCATAAACTGATCCTACCCCGCGTACCCAAAATTGACAAAGTTACATTCCTTGTTCCTCTACCCGTCCCACGTTCCCGGCAACTATGCAAAGTACATAAATATACAAAACCGTACATAGTATGATGTTTCCAAAAGATGCCATTATCATGCTCTTAACGTGTGATTCAGCATCAAGGAACAAGAACAATAATAAGAGAGAGGAAGAGTGTAACCATATATTTCTTATCTTGATCAATCACATTACATGGCTGATATACTACCACACACAAATTTACAACTCTCACCTCACACTCACTATAATACCACAAAGGTCTCTACATTCATAACACTCCCCTTCAAGCCGGAGCATATATATTTATCATGCCCGGATTGTTACAAATATAATCTACCCTTACTCTACTCGGTGTACGAACATATGAAGTCTATGCTTCGCCCTCCACATCTTTGGGACATATCTTTGTCAATAGCTCATCCATTTCCCAGCCACCCATGTTGATATTCACTAAGAAATGTCATTCCGCAAAGTTAGACCCATCTGCCTCAAGCGTAGTATCGATCAATATCGAGTGGATATCATATTCATACTTTGCCCAACGACACCCTCCACTTACTTCCCACCCTCAGCCATGACTTCTCCAAGTCAATGAGTACAAACAAATAAGCAAATGGTACAAATGGGGCTGCTGACTTTCTAAAACACCCACTTGAACACTTCCGATGACGAAATGAAGACTAGAAATGGCTTACCCATAGACAAACAAGCTTCCGCATAAAAAGACCACCCAAACTCAGGTGGGTGAGCGTGGCGGCTCAAATGGTGGCTAGACTGGTGGTAAAAGAAGCACCACTCTTCCCTAAGCGCGCACATACCTTCATATCTTCCATCGGATCTCCCAATCTCAAGATATCACCAAATATTTACCTAAAACCCATCAAAAATCAAACTCTCTTTACTAGAAACTAACTTAAACCCAACCTTTCTTCCTCAACCAAAACCTATCCTTGAAGTGTATTGATCACCCAATGCTCTGCTACCGTGTGATTTAGCATCAAGGAGCAAGAACAATAATGTGTGAGGTGAGAACCGTAAATATGTGTTTGGTAGTATATCAGCCATCTAATATGCCACAATGCCAATGAGGTTTTGGGTGAATGTTGGTGTTTCATGGCGCATGGTTCGGCATTTCAACAAGTATAATGGAGAGAGAAGTAAGGAAAATTAGCCCTGGAATTCATAATCATACTCTTTTCCTTTTCCATTTATTTTTTGAACTTTTTTTGATAAAATACTCTTTCTTTTTCAATAAAAGCCTGTCAGAAGTGGGAATAAAATTTTGGAACTTTCAAGGGTATTGGTTCATCATATATGATTGATATCAATGGGTTTTATAGTATTGCTGGCATTCATAATTCTCTACTGTATGTTTTTATTCCAGTAGTTATCTTAATTGTTTCATTTGCCTAGGTTAGCCATGGGATATCTCCTTTTACTAAGAGATTAAGACAAGAAAATAGCTGCAAAATAGCAATTCAGGAGGAAGCTTTTGAAATTAGCACAGTGTGGAATCCATGCTCTTTTCTTTTCTATTTTTCCCAAATACCTATTTATGTTTTTGATAAAAGAAGAATATCACTGATAGAGAAAGAGATTACAAGGAAGGTGGATAAGAAGTCCGCCAAAAACCATCAAAATATAAGAGGACAAAAAAAAAAAGACAATCATTGGATAGCAGCTCTCCAATCTCTAGATAAATCTCCTATAGACAAGCCTTGGAAACCTCCAAAACTCCTAGCCCAAAGTAGAAGACTGCACCATAATCTTCTCCCATAGACGCGAGAGCGCTAACTCTCGATCCCTGAAAATTCGCGAATTTCTCTCGATCCAAATGATATTCTATCCTAGCTTTGTTCTTCTTCTTGTACCATACCATTTAAACCCTAAATTCATTCTGAACCTTAAAGAGGTCCACAAAGTTCACCCATTTAATAAATTTATTGATACCAGTCCCAAATTGATAGCTTTATATGGATATCAATCCCGAATTGTATGACTGTAAGAAGTTTCTCACAAATGCACAATATTGCATAAAAAACAAATTTAGAAGCGGTAATAAACATCTTCAAATTACAAACTAAGAGCAAATAGTCACCCAAGCAAAACTTACGATTTTGTTGAACTTCTCAATTGTAGCTAATGGTATGGTGCCGAGTGCTATAATATTCCTGGATCCTTCACTCTATAAAAGGAAAGCAAAATGTCAGGCATACGAAAAAGAAGTTTCACTACGGAGTGACATAAGAGTACAATTTACAAACTCTACTGGTTGACAACTTGGTAGGTATATAACACAGCGAGAGAGAGAGAGACGAGAGGTCAAGGAAATCACTCAACAATCGTAACTTAACTCATTCTTTGTTATTTTAGTCTACGCCTTCTTTCTTCTCTTTTGCTTGCCCCTATGTTTTCTAATCCCCCCCCCCCCCCAAAATCATCTAACAACTCCTTTTATCCCCCCCTACCCTCCCGTAAAAAGTGCTATCTCAATAATCTTAATCTCTCTTATTAGATGTGTGTGTGTGCATATATTTATATCTATCTATAGTATAAGAAAGGGCGGTAGGCCCTCCCTAATGAATAGTAAAACACTCTTTTAAATCTCAACCATCCTTTTGGACGGTTATGATGAATTCCTTTGAAAAACAATGCTTAACCGGTGCAGAGTTTCCGTGGACATAGGGGACAACAGTTGCGGTGCTTTTAATGGTTCATAGCTTTACTCCAAGAAAGATAGGAAACGTGTGGGACCCGATGATTAGTGACGTGTGGAAAATGTTGTGCAAGGTTGGGTGCTGCTTTGTAGAAGTATAAAAAGGTATTTCATAACTCATTTATTCTTTATTTTCCTTTATTTAGTTGTGTGATTTTTCAGAAGATCTTTTTATTTATATATTAAAGTAATTTTATTTATTTTCTTTAATTTCATATTTTTGAATCAATCATTTAACTCCAGTCCTTCAAAACTTTTAATTCCGATACTTTATTTACGACACCATATCCTAAATAAAAATGTAATATTATTTAAAAATATATATAAAAAAGTTTCGAATGTCAATCCCGTGCCCTCGCTTACACTAGTATATATATACTCCCTCCGTTCCACAATAGTGGACCTTTTAGACTTATACACATATATTAAGAAATAATTTACATTGACAAATT